>JAPEIY010000009.1:24940871-24950935 GCA_026122135.1 Cathorops aguadulce | reverse complement strand
ACAGTGTAAGCGGTATCGTTGCGCTACAGAACTTGTATCGAATCGATGTAAAAAACCCAATGTGAACAGGGCTTTAGTGGGAGCAATGACTATTTTTCCTCACATTGCGCCCCCCCGAAAAACTCTGGCGCCCACTAGGAGAGGCACACACCACACTTTGAAAAGCCCTGATTTAGAAGATTTAAAAAATATTTTATACAGTTGTGACTTAAGAGTGTAAGTAGCTAGTACTACCAGTTAGCTCACTCTGCTAATCAACTAGAAGCAAATCCAAAGCCTGACATGTCATTGTACATGAAACAAGCATTTTTCACACTGATTAGTGTCTCATTTAATTTGTGTTAACAAGTTAGGGGAAGGAAAAGAAAAAAGAAAAAAAAAAAAAGCACACAGACAAAGTGGTGCTTCTGGGGCATGTGGGTAGCTAGTGCTAGCAGTTAGCTCATCCTGCTAATCAGCTAACAAAGCAAGTACGTACAGCAAACAACCCATTTCACACTTTCTCTTGATTTCAGAAAGAAAAATGTTGGAATTCATTCTAAACACATTAACGACAAACTAATTATATAGTGTAGTAAATCATGGTCTGTAGAATATACATTTTGATAACTACTCTCTATGGACAGTAATTAAAAAAAAAAAAAAACACTGGATAGACACTTCACACCCACAAGGGAAAAGTTACACAAGCAAATTTTTGCTTTCTAATGTAAACACATATGTTGTAACGAACTAACGAACTAACTAAATCTTGCCATTTATTACAGAAGTTTCACTTGAGACTTTAGGTTAAGTCTCAAGTGGCACTTAAAGCTCATAATTCAGGTTGAAGAGGTTCAGCTGATATTTAAATTAAAAAAAAAAAGTTGGGAACCCCTGATATAAAATTACAGCCGGAAAACACTGTCTAGCTGCTTTGCAGTGAGACGGATCATGATTTAAAGTGGAGTTTCAGACACTGGCTCTTCCCTGCTTTCCTCATGCAAAAGCGCACACAGGCCTGACAGATCCCCGTCCCTGCAGGCAGTTTACGGCTATGACTGGAAAACTGGAGACTAACCACTAACCCCAAAAAAGTAACTGATCATAGGAGAGACAGGTAGGAAAAAAAGCTCAGTGAAGCAAGCTTAGATGTGTTAAGTAGGGAGAAAAAGAGAGAAGGAAAAAAAAAGCATGCCAGGTGTATTTTTGTTCGACAGAAAATGGGTAAGAGGTGGTAACAGAACGACTGAAGTCAAAGCAAGAGCAGGAAGTCTTGCATTTTGTTGCTGCAAAGGTCACACACCCTTAGACATAAGGAAAATATAAGAACATGCTGTTAAAAATGAGGTCTCGTTTGCATATCGTTCCCCTTAAATGACCTTCGCTTGAAGTTTATGAATCTATGAACAAAATGTTATTTCCAGAAGAGCGTGTGTGTACAGTGAATGAATGTTCCAGGGCTGTGCTTTATTTCTCTGGAGAGCCACTACAAACTTTGCAGTTATCCTGTTACTGCATGTTTCTAGAAAGAGACGGAGACAAATCCCAAAGAACACATCCCGGCTCCGAGCACTCCCTCCATATTCTTGGAATACGTCTATCCTGCAGCTACCACATATACATGTGCTGTTTCCATCAAGCAGCATGAAGCTGGAAGAGCAGCAAAAGCAGCACAGTGTCACGCGTAAGGCAGCAGTGAGTATGTTATTGTGCAGCGGTCAGTGTGAACATGCTCTGAGCCACAGCTGAGCCGAAGCCTAATTCGAGTGTATATGCAGCAAAACGTCTGTAATCATGCCGCTGCTCCAGTAACGTGAACATGCAGCTGCAAAGCATTAGACTCTGTGCACGCGTCAGAGAAAGAGACTGAAAAAGAGAACCAGATAGAAAGAGAATGAATACGAGAGCGAGAGAGACTGAAAAAAAGAGAACCAGAGAGAGACTGAAAAATAGAGACACTCCGAAAAAGAGAACCAGAGAGAGACATACTGTAAACGAGAACCAGAGAGAGAGAGACACTGAAAAAGAGAACCAGAGAGAGAGAGAGAGACAGACACACTGAAAAAGAGAACAGAGAGACATACTGAAAACGAGAACCAGAGAGAGAGACTCCGAAAAGAGAGAGAGACTAAAAACAAGAACCAGAGAGACAGAGAGAGAGAGACTGAAAACGAGAACCAGAGAGAGAGAGACTAAAAACGAGAACCAGAGAGACACAGAGAGAGAGAGAGAGAGAGAGAGAGAGAGACTGAAAACGAGAACCAGAGAGTGAGAGCAAGAGAGACTGAAAATGAGAACCAGAGAGAGACAGCGAGAGAGACAGAGATCTTGGCTGCTCATGAATTTGAGACATTATGAGATGTCGGTTTAATGCCATTTGTATTTCTCATCTCACTTCCTCTTCTATATTACTCACTAAACTTAGATACATTTTACTAGAAATTAACTTCTTGATATCCGTTTATCCTGTGTATAAATGTACTGCACATATATAATTACCATTTTAAATGCGTGAACTCCGTGAGCACTTGTGTCTTGATTTCATGCAGTGCTTGAGTCATACTCATTTATTACGCAGACCTTCCACTGCATTAGTGCTTCATCAGAAACCTTGCAAAGCCCATCTCATCTGCCTCTACATGCTGCTTCACGTATTCTCATTCAATAATGAAACTTCAACCTGAACAAGATAAGGGATGAAGGAAGCTACAAGAAGCAGCTTCTGTGATATTGCACCACTCTTCAATGAAAGCTACATCTCAGCGCCATTTCCAGCCTGACAATGGTTATGCATTTTTCTAATTAGGACAATAACGGAGTATCGCACTCGATTCGGTGGCTTTTGTTACTCTCAGACGCACCGTGATGGTTTGAGCGACCGTATCTTAGACACACTGGACCCTGTTCACACCTGTCCTTAATGGACACAAGGATTGTTCATCAGAAGAGACATGTCTTTAGATGAAAAATGTGTCATCATATAGTTTTATTAGGGGTTGGTCAGCCAGCGCGGAGGCCTTATGGCACAGAAAGACTTAAGGTTAAGGTAAGGATACAATTTTATTTAAGGAAAAAAAAAAAGCATCAAAGAGAGATGCGTCAGTATGCCTTTCACATGAGCACTCGCATTCTCATTTTCCCTCTCGCTGGATCCAAAAACACAACATTTATTAGCTCATATCTATGTCACTCTCCAATTTCCAAGAAATTAGTCAAGATGGCTCATGTCTAATCTTGAGCTATACAGCATCAGAAAGGCCTTTTTGTTTATAAGCTTCACAATATTCTTACAGGACTGATGAAGTGAGGACAGAACCACCAGGCAAAACTAATCCATAAAAAGCAGCAGGTCACAGGCCGAGTCTGCAGTTACTGCCAGAGAGTTCTCGTATCTCGCAGTTGAAATACGCTGACAGGTCAGACAGCTTAAAGTCTGCCAAAACAACTGAAACCTCATATGGCTGCTGAATCGGTAATAAAATCACAGTGATATTAAAACAGGCCAAATAATTGTGTACGTGATAATGAAACCTTATGTGAAAACACTTGGGACAGCTTGAACAAACCAAGACAGAATCTCAGACATGTAATATTTGCACAATATGCCCTCTTTTGCCTTTTTTCCACCAAAGATCATTAATACGTACGTAGCATCATGTGACACAGATTCACTGATTGAGCTTCGGATTGTGTCTGAACAGATTCAGTACATCCAGACAAAATAAGGGTGTGTTAACATTTACCAGTTTCCCCAGAAAGACTGCTCTTCACCAGTCACGGCTAGTGCGACCTGACAAACCAAGCTTCCTATTTATTAAGAGTAATAAAGATGAAATGAAGATTAGTGTGATTTAAATGTGAGGCAGAAAATCAAGAGAAAATCTACTTATACTCCAACCTTGGAATATTCGCAGTGAAATACTTTCGATTCAACGTTTCGGAAAGATTTTTCCCCCCACTGGTAGGTTGGGCAGTTAAAAAAAAAACCTAGATAAAACTCGACGCCAACGGCGTCAGTGGGGATGCCTCCGCCCAGGAGACTACACGCCTTATTAAGTTGTGATTTGGGGATGGACATTTGACCTCACAGTAATCTTGACCTGGTGAAATTACTTGTAATAGCCTTGGAGATATTGTGTTCACAAGATTTTTGGACAGACATTTGACCTCACAGTGACCTTGACCTTAGACCATTGGATCTCAAAATCTAATGAGTTAATCTTTGTCCCCAAATGCACAAATGGTGAAAGTTTGGTGAAATTCCTTTGATTTACCTTGGAGATATTGTATTCACAAGGTTCTCAGACAGACATTCGACCTCACAGTGACCTTGACCTTAGACCTTTTGATCTCAAAATCGAATCAGTTTATCTTTGTCCCCAAATGCAGAAATGGTGAAAGTTTGGTGAAATTCCTTTGATTTACCTTGGAGATATTGTATTCATAAGGTTCTTGGACAGACATTCGACCTCACAGTGACCTTGACCTTAGACCTTTTGATCTCAAAATCGAATTAGTTTATCTTTGGCCCCAAATGCACAAATGGTAAAAGTTTGGTGAAATTCCTTTTATCTGTCTTTGAGATATCGCGCTCACAAGGTTTCGGGACGGACGCACACAGACAGACATTTGACCTCACAGTGGCCTTGACCTTAGGCCTTTTGATCTCAAAATCTAAGCAGTTTATCTTTGTTCCAAAATGCACAAATGGTGAAAGTTTGGTGAAATTCCTTCCATCTGCCTTGGAAATATTGTGTTCACAATGTTTGTGGACAGACATTTGACCTCACAGTGACCTTGGCCTTAGGCCTTTTGATCTCAAAATCTAATCAGTTTATCTTTGTTCCCAACTGCACAAATGGTGAGAGTTTGGTGAAATTCCTTTTATTAACCTTTGATATATCGTGTTCACAAGGTTTTGGGATGGACGCATGGACGGACGGACGGATGGAAAATCCGAAAACATAATGCCTCCTGCACCTTACGGTGGCGGAGGCATAAAAATGACATACAGCAAGATGATGATGGCAAATCCAAACAGAAGTGAGTCTATAATGTGAATTGTATAAAAAGTGGAGGCTGTTTATTTATTTTATTTAAACATTTATTTCTATAGTATTTTTTTCTGTAAGAATACAATAAATAAAAAGGTTCGCTGTGGGCGTCCTTATGCCTATTATTTATTTTTTAACTGCAGAAACCTCCTCCACATATCTACATGATACAGTGACATCAGCTAATGATTTGTGAGTCAACAATCTGAAATCCCATCAGTCTTCAGGCCTAGTCTTAAAACCTGGAGGTGGCAGCCTGATGTAATTTCAAATGGCAGAAAAGCTATTCCATGAGTAAAACCCACTCTCTCTCTCTCTCTCTCTCTCTCTCTCTCTCTCTCTCTCCATCCCTCCATAGTTTCCTTACTTCTAGAATCTAATGCCCCAAAGAATGAAAGTTTATTATCACCAGAACACCGTGCACATTTCCTCTGCCATGTTTATCTGACCTGCTACCAAAATCTTGCTAGCAGCCAATCTATCAGTTTATCACTGCTACTTCATCACCGTCACTCATGGCAGCTAAATACAAGCTCCAAATCTGCCACTACACACATCTGTGCCATTGTAAAGCCGGTTCACATCAGGCTCAGTAAACAAGTTTGCCTGAGGCCAAGCAAAATAAAACTCAGCCTTCTCCCAGAGCCTGACTCACAGGGGCCACAGTGCAGCCATCACACACAAGCATAAATACATAGAGTCCAGTATGTCCTTCATGAATCTAATGCCTGGGCCACACGAGAGGGCTGATTTTGAGAAACCTTATGGCAGTCGCAAAAAGTGTCCTCATTTTAGGGTAGTCTGAAACAAATATCTTCCCAGATGATCCTGTGCTTTGTGAAAAATCCAATCCTAAATTTTCTGATATATTCACAGTTATGGCCAGCTCAATTTAAGACAGTTCCAGGGTTCCTGAGCTTGGGTTTTCCCAGTGTTCACTTGGGTTTCCTCCAGCTTCTATGTTTTCCGTCCAACTCGTAAAAACACATGTTGGTACGTGGACTGTCTGCGCTAAATTGTCCCTGTGTGTGAATCAGTGTGAATGTGTGTGTGTGTATATGGGTTAATTCCTGCTTGGCTCCCAGGGTTCCAGGGATAGGCTACAAGGAGTTTCAGGGATAGGCTTCAGGGTCAAGGATCTATTCCCACTTTGTGCCCAGTGTTTTAGAGAGAGACTTGAAGATTTTTCAGGGATAGACTCCAGGGTCAGGGTGTATTCCCATCTTGAGTGCAGTTCTATGGATATGCTCAAAGTTGTCTAAGGGATAAGCTCTAAGATATTCCAGGAATAGACTCCAAGGTGTTCCAGGGAAAGGCTTCAGGATCCAAGGTCAGGGTATATTCCCACCTTGAGTGCAGTTCTATGGATATGCTCAAAGTTGTCCAAGAGATAGGCTCTAAGATATTCCACGGATAGACTCCAAGGTGTTCCAGAGATATTCCAGAGTGTTGGGTACATTCCGACCTTGTACCAAATGTTCCAGGGATATGCTACAGGTTCCAAGGTGTATTTCCATTCATTCCCAGTCTTCCAAGGATAGGATTCAGGTCCTTCAAGACCCTGACCAGATAAAGTTGTTCCTGAAGATTGTTCTTTGCCATGTTCATTTTGATCTGAAGTTATATTTGTTAATGAGGAATTCTATGAAATCCCAGATTCTGAGATCCTTGATCATCAAATGTGTGACGTGTGATTTGTGTGATTGCAGATGTATTTGTGCAGATTGAATCCATTCATAGCTTCTGCAAATGTGTTCAAGCATGGGGTCACACGTTCTGACACAGAGCCATACAATTAGCATCTTATAGTAGCAAGTGTTCACTCTGCATGTGAATCTTCTGAATGAGTGTAACACAGTGAATGCGCGCACTGAAAAGAAAGTCCACCAAAGTGCGAAGGAGAGAGAATGGCTGGCAGCACTGCAGCTGTCTGGAGTGCTAGAGCAGCGTGTGGCATGGCTGGCAGACACTGGCTAAGTGATTAGGGAGTGCCAGGCTAACATGGCGCCATATTTAGCATCAGCGGGGGGCGCTCCTTCAGGGCCCTGCCAGATGTTAGGAACTGCTGTGGCGTGCATGGAAAAGCACAGCAGCAGCAGTGAGCACAGCAAGTCTGCCATCAGCTCAGAATAAGAGAGCATATATCGTCCTTGCAAGCACACACACACACACACACACACACACACACACGCTCATTCAGTTCTCTCTCAGCAGATGCTATGCTAACAAGTACCCCCCTCTATATTTGTGAGCCAGTCTCCTCCTTTCCAGTTTGCTGGGACACTCCACCGGGGGGTGACCAAGATAAAGTTTTGACTGGCAGGACCATTTGTTTTAATCAGGTGTTTGCAGCTACTCATCTGACCTCCATTAGTTGAGATTTTAATTGAAATTAACCCCCACTACTACCCCAATTAACCCTCTCCCCCTGCATGCACTCGCCACACTCGCAGCATCTGTTCTAAGAGAAGCAGGGCAAAGGGAGAGGCTGCTGGCACACAGGGAACAGGACTGTAACTCTGACATCACACGCACACACACACACTAACAGAAACTTGGGGCAAAGCCTTATGGTCACTCTGGGATGTAGGGCTGTAGAGAGGAAGGGAGAGGAAAGAAATTGGCATTTCCTTGCCTACAGAAGTTTATTTATGATGCACATGCGGACCTGCTGACTGAAAAGTTCCCAAGCATGGCGGCACTGCAAGTCCTTTCAGCACTCCTCATCCCCTTTACTCACACACACATATCACGTCACAGAGCGAGCTCAGCCAGCTGGCTGTCGGGTCGAGAGGAGTATCTGCTGCCCTCGATGAGGACAAAATGGCATGGTCCCAAGTCTCTGACATGCAGCCATCCCTCATGCAGACCCCCTCCCTTTAGAGCCTAGCCCTAACTCTGAGGGCCACATCACAGGGTCAGAAGTACAAGTCCTGGTGGGCTAATGCCCTTGAGCAAGGTGCTTAAACTGAAATGTCTGGGAAGCAGAGCTGCCTCATTACTGAAGGTTTCCCAGTCTCTCAGTTAATTTGAAACTACAAGCATTCAATAAAAGATGGCCTTATTTGCAGCAAAGAGATACTATGGAAATTATGTACTATCTGATTATTGGGATTAAAAAAAAAGTAGCAGAGGATGAGGGAAGATAAATATACTGCATGTGGTGAAAATTCACATTCAATTGTTGAGGGTTTTGGGTTCATGAGATAACCAGAATAGAAATACTCAAAATGTCATGATCTAATTCTGCTTCATTTTAGACCAAGGGAAGAGACCGTGTGAATAGTCACACTTTGATGACATCATTATTACAGTCAACATAGAAGGGTTGAGGTCAACATTGTTCCTTTGTCTGATTGTTTATTCATCTCAATTTAGCTTCATTTAGATTCATTATTTTTCCAGTGCACAAAATGGTGTAGCCTTTTTGGAGACAATCCACCAGTAACATGCCTCGTACATTTCAGAAAACGGATGCCATGACCTTTCTGGCTGAGACCTTAACCTTGGCCTTCTTTAGGGTGAGAGAGGAGGGGTGCTTCCACTGCTTTGACTGCTGTTTGGTCTCAGACTGGTAGTGATGAACCCAGGACTTGTCCATGGTAATAAATCAAGCCAGGAAATTTTCCGGATCAGGTTCAAAGAGTTCCATATTTATGGTGGACAAGGTGCACCATGTGTGCTTCTGTTCCTGGGTCAAGGGATGTGGCCCCCACACCTTCAACAAGCCAAGCTCATTCCTCAGAATGTTGTTGGCTCACTCCTGGGACATGCCCAAACTGTCTGCTATGTGACGAGATGATAGTCGCTGATCCTCCATAACCATCCCAAGGACAAAGTCAAGGTTTGGTCACAGTTGATGGCCTCCCTGACCTTGGATCCTCTTCGAGGCGCTCCCTGCCATGCTTGCATTCTCTGACCCAACATTTGACCATGGTATACGAAGGAGCATCTTCCCCTAGTGTGTTCACCATATCCTTATGGATCTCAGACAGAGTCATGGCTTTCAAATGAAGATACTTGATCATGGACCGGTACTCGAGTTTCTCCATTTTCACGATACATGTCAAGTGCGTTTACTTCAAACAGTTTACATTTGGTACCAACCATGAGCAGGTGCCAAAACCTATACAACTAGGACTTTTGATACTGGACCAGTGGCGTATGGAAAAAATCACAGTTCCTGTTGGATCTGCATTTTGGATCCCCAGCACCTGTGCTGTCTGTAGTCCTGTATAGCACTTAAGCTGTAAAGCTGAAAAGCAACCACCTTGCAAAATATAATAAACTACCTGCAATTGCCTTCATTCGGAAAGCAGTCTGGAGCTTAGAATTGGCGGATACATCTGTCAGGAACAAATTACAGTCCGGATTAGGATTGGGATGAATAACCCAGTGTTTTATCAGTGGGCCCATGTTCCTCTGCCGAGTGGCTTATATTTCATGTAAACATAACCCAGATGCTGCTGGGCGGGAGCAGATTCAATTAAGATACAGGACAACTTTGTTAATGCCGCCATATCTTAATACCCCTGCTGCAAGTGGTAATGAATCTGGCACAGAGAGGGGTGAGGAAGAGGAGTTGGGACATCACAGTGAGCCTGCTGACGAGTCCTGTTAACTCTCTCTCTCTCTCTCTCTCTCTCTCTTTCTCAGGTGTTCTAGTGGGGAAGGTGAACTAAATTGCTATGCAGTATATATTGTATTAGTGTATACTGTATTATTTCTGTCTACATTGGTCCTTAACATAGAACCAGTGTTTCGGATTATTTTGATTACGTGACGTCTCTGACCACTTGCTTTTCCATACAAACATGTTTCCGTTACTCTAGTTTTTAAACTTCTTATTTCATTCAGCATTGCCATAATTGACTTTGTCATCAGTTATAAGTTGGGACAGGGTTTAGCATGTGGAGCTGGTCTTACAGTATGTCTGCATCCATCTCATCTCATCTCATTATCTCTAGCCGCTTTATCCTTCTACAGGGTCGCAGGCAAGATGGAGCCTATCCCAGCTGACTACGGGCG
>JAPEIY010000009.1:24905703-24917708 GCA_026122135.1 Cathorops aguadulce | reverse complement strand
TTTTATTTATCGGATTTGCAAAAAATACAAATAAAAATGCTCTGTTTCTCAAAATCCAGTGAATGTGGATAGAATAAAATAGTTACCCTACTCAATCTTGTCCCTTGTCGGCAAGCTCATGTACGACTCGATTTCATGAAATAACTGTTAAATATGCAGTAGAGAAGATACACAGTATAGTTGCTGTGTATAAAATGAATGTGGTTCCTAATCCCAATCTAATCCCAAATTAAAGGTAATATATGCAAATTCACCTTAATATTATGCAATTTAACCAAACTGGCCCACTGTGGGAGACTAGACTGCAAAATTCACGGCATAATTATTTCAACATTATAACTTGAAACTAAAAAGCCAAGAGCTACGGCATATAGGACACAACACAAGTTACTCATAATGTGGAATACGCTTCCTGTGTTAGTATATCGCACTCGATGAAACTTGAGATCCAGGCAGATGTGGCTGTATAATATACACCATACTGCATCAGCATTTACATTAATGTTCATCAGAACCCAAGCTGGAGTAATGATCGTGCCAGTATGCACATCATATCCATTCAGATGATCCAGAGTTGCATTAGTGCATTGGATGGATGTTTAATAGCTTATAAATCAGAATTACTAGAAACAGACTTTGGTCACTTAGAATATACAGTATATATATATATATATATATATATATATATATATGCATCCTTATTCACACAAATAGAAAGCTGACACTCGGAGAAGGTGTGTGATATTGAGATCCCACAATCAAGATTTTAAAATGCCATTTAAAAACATTCAATACTCTTAAAGTACATTTATATTTAACGTGTCTACAAGGTCAGGCAGAACCAATAGCCAATGTCCAATCAATCTGAGATTTGAATTTAAAGAGCTGTGGCCTCCTGGGTGACAGAGCGCGGAGTCAGCGGCGTGGCTAAGCCCCAGGCTCAGGAGGGCCCCGCTAGGCCTGTTTAACTCCCAGGACCATGATTAATTCATTGTGGATTATGTGCTGGGTGCAGTGGGGGCACTGCTGGGCTCCTTCAAAACTAAAACCACACAGATAAAGCCTCGCCGCCTCCCAAGACACCAGGCTCAATTTGATGCCCGACTTTCCTTGCCTCTGCACCTATGAAGGATTTTTTTTCTCCCTGATGCATCCTAGAGGGATTTAATTCGATGCCTCCTATTTTACTGTTTTATTTCCTCCATTCTATGAAGTGAGCTGTAAATTGTTGGGTTTTTAGGAATAGGTTTGCTCCTCGATATGATTTGAAATATCTTTGTTTCTGTTTGTTCAGACACAAGAGAGCTGTTCTGCATGTCTGATGAGGCTTTTTAATATTTTTCATCCTGGCTCCGAGAAGTGCAAGGGAAAAAAAAAATCACTCACTCACACACACACACGGAAATATAATATTTGTGTGAGATATTAACTGTTAGTTATTATATTATATTATATTATATATAATTAAATAAACTAACTTATTAGTCACTGTAAATCTAGTTATTATAACTGCACTGTTATTAGTGCAGATATTAGTCTGCACGTTCTGTTTTCAGCCATCCCAGGATCTATCAAAATACACAGTGCATTTTTTATTTTTTTTTGCATCTGTATGTGCGTATATTAGATTTAGCAGTGCCCCTGATATTCAGTAATGAATCGTGAATGCAGTGTGATCATTACAAGGGAATAATCAGAGAGACTTTCCATCATCTGCTCATAAAAGTAAAGCAGCGTGAATGTGAAAACCTCATTTTCTATACTTGCAGTAGTGGATATTGTAAATCCACAATGTAAAATGATCTGTAGCCGAACACCGACCTGTTATATGAATTTTACTTTTATCTAGCGTCACATTTCAGTGAAACCACTCACCCAGGTAAAAATGTTCATATGAGAAATGTTAGTTAACATGGAAGTCCTTCATCGCTTCATGTCTCATCAACAAACAACAGAAGTCACAGATGTTCAAACAAATCTGACATCTGGCTAAATGTAGAAATGTTACTGCTCACAAATCTTCGCCAACTTTACTAAAGCTTTATGTTTATCAGAATCGCACAAAGTGGAAATTCTGGAAATTTAGATGGATGCAAAGTGATGATAAATATGAATGTACTCTCCCAGTGTCACGGTCAGAAGATCAAACTGCGAAACTCCTATTTATGTGTACCTGATATGTAATGTTAATTAGTCAAAGAATGTTAAATGAAAAATAGATTACTTACTAAACCAAGCATCCCAATTTCATATTTACTAATTTTATTAAAAACTCACAAATTTGTTCAACATGTTGTATTTATACAGTGAATGGTCTAGTATGCACTGGAGGTCACATAAGCTTAGGTTTATTAGAACAATAAAAGACATACCATGAGAATTTGATATTTAAAGAAATTTGCAGCTGCTCGCTGCGCATTTGACCATCAATTTTAATAGTTTGGATTTTCCTTTAAAGACACAAAAATAAAACTTGTAGGTCTAAGTATGTTATATTAACAATTTTTGAATGTTTTTTTTTCCAGCAGACTAAAAAATTAAGAAGTAAATACTTCTTACTGTTTTTTTAACACTTACACTTTGTTTCAACACTTTCTGCAGATAATGGTGCAAAGCACTTTTACAGTATTTGTGCTATGGTTTTATTTGGCAACTGTCTACTTGTGTGTTTTTTTTTTTTTCTTTTTAATTTTTTTTTGTAAACAACATCTTGTACAAACTAGCACAGTGAACCACAACCCCAGCAAACTCGGTTTTCTTCATACAATATAAATAAAGTCAATACAAAAGTTTGGTTGGTTGCTTGGAACTTCTTTATCTGGATCAAGAGGTTCTAAAACATGGTTGATACTTTTAACTCCTGAATTAAATATATTACGTAAACAGTTGACTGTTCTAAGTCCCTTTCAGACCCTCGTTAAAATAATTTTAGAAGGTAGACTTCATTTAACAACATTTCAAGTTCTCTTCCATTAAATAAAGGGTTCACAATCCATACAATATTTACTGTTTGCCTTTTGAAGGCCAACTTCAGATTTGGTGGAACTCTAGGAAAAACAAAGGGATATGTCCACACAGAGAAAAAAAAAAAAGCCTTTTTTCCTCCCTGCCTCCAGAAACATATATAGTGTCAAAAAGGTTGTTTAAGTGTCAATATGGCAAAGCCTTGAAAGGCAAAGAGGTCTGAGGAGCTTTCAAATAAATAAATTAGTCTGCCGGCTTAGGTCTTTCCTGGAGTCAACATCGCAGGTAATCGTTAGGTAAGCCGTTGTGGGTGCTTCTCTGTAAAGCTAAGTCTTTGACAGTAGCTAATGCTGTTAATATGTTGCGATCATTGTTTTGAGAGTGAAGGTTTAACCAGTGGCGCATGGAGGGCTTGGTGGTGGGGTGTGGGGTGTGGGGGGGTGTGCTGTGCTAAGCCTCACAGCGCTGTCCATACAGCGATTAGGTCAACAGTAGCCATCAGTCATTTCTGTGCTCGAGTTCTGACTTTGATGAGGAGAAAACAGCATAACTGAACTGCAACACAATATCAAAGTAAATGACTATGGCCTCTTTCTCTGCTGCACCTGTTTATACTCTTATCACCAGAATAATGAAGATAAAATGTCAAAAATAATAAATATGAATGGCAAAAAAGTGACCAGTGTCTCTGTTGCCATCCTCTCTTTTCTGCTGTCTCTAATTTCTCTCCGGAGAAATGCCTTCGGGAGCTACCAGACCGTGCCCTCGTTCATTTCCGAAGGGGGATGGGAGAGGTGGTTGTTGTATCCGCTTCCATTGAGGGAGAGTGAGGTAAACGAGGGACTAGGGCCGAACACGTCAGACGACATACTGTGCAGAGGTCCAGGGATCCCAGGTTCCGGGCTGGGTGACTCTCCTGGGTGGTGAGACATGATGTCTGAAAAGCGTTGTACTTCACTAGATGGATGATGCCCAGGGATGGGATGGTCCATGCCCCCTAATGGGGTGCCAGTGGGTCCTGATGATGGGACGAAAGGGAGGTCCACTGGGGTCTGGGCCTGTGAGGATGGTGGCCCTTGAGGAAAGAAGTCATAATTCCCTCCTGGTCCATAGTAATCACTCTGATAATCTGCCATATCAAAGAGAAAAAAATGTTTTTTTTTCCTTCAATAAATAAATCTCAATGTACAGGTTTAAAAATGATCTTATGCGTAACCTGTAGTTTTACAGAACAGAGCAGAGAAAGGTCATTTAAATCACATGTGGAGAAAAAAAAATGGTGAGAAATTAATTAGTTCATCTATAATTCATCATTCTCACAATTCATCCCATATCTCAATGGTATTATAATAATAATAATTATATGTAACAATGTAAAAAGAGCAATCTTTATTGAAAAAAAAAATCACAACATGGAAAAGCAAGGATTCATTTCCTTACAACATTTCTATTAATAATTGATATAAAATAATTGTTGTCTTTCCTTTCAATGAAGAAAAAATTATATATATATATATATATATATAAGTTATTATTCACTGTAGTAAAATGGCATTAATAGCAATTTTTTGTATGTGTGTATATGTATATACACATACACACACAAGTTATTATTCACTGTAGTAAAATGGCATTAATAGCATTTTTCTTCTATAAATTGTTCGAGGAAGCCTCATATTTTTACATTAAAAAAGTCCAGTAAATAGTCAAAACATTAAAGTCCTCTGAGTGCTAAAGATGAGAGGGAAAGAAATGCCAGTGGGATAAAAATCTGTTGATAGAAATGGCTAACCAGCTGACCTCAATTATGCTAACGACTCACGCATGAATGAAGACAAGGAGAGAGAGAGAGAGAGAGAGAGCTCCAGCGGAAATGTGTCGGTGATAACGGCCAAGACTAAAACAGCAATAACACTAAACACTGTTGCCCGAAAGGCAGGAGCTGAGCAGAAAGCACAGGCTAAATTAACCCTTGAATTTAATCCCCAGTCTACATTTAAACCCAAGCCTGCTCTGGTTCAGCTCTTGGTTTGAGCGCCATGAATATTTTTCATTTTGCATTGTCTTGATTCTGCCACTGGCTTTAAACAGCTGGACTCTCGGATCTGCCATTAATGGATCATTTTATGACATCCACCTATATAGTTTTTTTTTTTCTTTCTAAGACTACACAATCCGATAAGCGGTCCGACCCGCTTCCTGTTTCCATCTATCTGATGAACAGTGCGGGTCTTCAAAGGGGTCCTGCGGTGGCGGGACAAATGGAAATGATGCTTTACAGACGCGTGTCAATGCGCACAGCGGTTAGGACAGAGGTGCGAGGAGGATAAGGAAGTCAGCCTTACCTCCGTAGTAGGAGAAAGGGCCGTTGGGGATGAGTTCTCCTGGCTCCAGGCGGTCCACCAGCGTGCGCATCCTCCGCGGACTCCGGAAAAACGCGTGTCTCCGCGCGCCCAGGGCCGACAGCTGCTTCATGCGCCGCTCTTTAGAGCGCCGGTTTTGGAACCACACCTAAAGCAGACAGGGGACCCAAACACACTTAGACAACAGAAGAACAAGCAGAACAAAAACAACATGATGTTCTACTGCACATTTCTGCTTGGTCACTGTTTTACCAATGCCTAAACAAAAATATTATTTATATATCATATTTATTAATCCTTGTCGTATATTAATTTATTATTATTATTATTATTATTATTATTATTATTATTATTATTATTATTACTCAAAAGTTTATTATTAAGAATTTAACAAATACAAATTTCCATAGATCGGTGCCACGAACCAGTCCTAGTGCGCGATGGACAAATTAGACAAATTGTAAAATAACAGCATTCAAACCTCACCCTCCATATGAGCTTGGCATGGACTGAAAGAGAGTTATGGGTGTGCACTAGGACCCTGATACTATCCAATTCCTGGGCCTCAATTTGAAGTCAGGTCATTTTGTTTAAATTATTATTGCAAGGGGAAAAATTATATATATATATATATATATATATTAAACCCACTGAAGGGGCAGCAGCAGGAATATCAATGTCTAATTAATACAATAAATATTAGCTGTCTCACTCAGTCGGAGTGTTTCTATCAATTAATAAAACTATTCCTATTTTTCATCTAATTATCCCATTTACTTTGATGCGCTTAAACAATCAGTGCATTTCCCTGATCTGATGTTGAGCCCCATTAATATATCAGACAGCACCTGTTTACGCGACCTTCACTGACAAATACTATATTTATGGCCTATATTTAATATTGTATCCTCATTCATCAGTGCACGATGACTGCAGACTGCACTGTCGGGTCACTTTACAGGCTGAAGGAGACATGAAACGCATTGGCTCATAACGGTTCCAGCGCTTCTAAAAAATGGCCATAATCAATACTCGTCGTCGCAAAAGAAAAAAATAAATAAAAAGCAGCCCCGATGTAGAATCGGGTAGTTTTGCTACAGACTTTCCACTTGACTGAGACGCGTCCCAGCATGGCTAAATGTGGGCGCAGAGCGTGAACGCGCCGCGCTGCCAAACTCCCCGCCGCTCCCGCCAGCCTCACGCCAGTTGGCACCTCTCTCCATCACCCGGGCCAAGAATAAAATAAATAAAAAAATAAAAAAAGAATCAGGCTAACAGTATAAATACTACTTCCGAACATTCGCAGATGTCAGCAAAAGATTTTCCAGTTTCCGTTCAAATGCTTTGAATGTTTTGAATCAGTGACGGCGTATTGATCCCAAATTATTTCTAAAATTAATTCGTCTAGATTCTATTTAACAGAAATGTATCCTGCCAAAATTATTATTATTATTATTATTATTATTATTAAATTCCTGTGTTATAGAACAGCCAGAGCTTCAATCCGAAACAACTTTAGAGTATACTTTTTTTTTTTTTTAAAGGTTGCTTTACCTGGATGACGCGCATGTTGAGTCCGGTTTCCTGCGCGAGCTGTTCCCGGATGTGGCGCGTGGGCTTGGGCGTGGCCGCGAACGCCGCCTTTAGCGTCTCGAGCTGTTTGGCTTTAATGGTGGTGCGCGGGCCGCGCCGCTTCCCGCCCAGGTTCTGGTCGTCGTTCTCGTTGTTCACCGTTTCTTTGTCCGACAAGGTGGCGATTTCCGAGTCCTTCACATCGTCCTGAAGCGGGTCTTGGGAATCGGGCGATAAACTCGGATCACTGCAGGCTGTTACTGAAAACACATTGAAAAAAAAAAATAATAATAAAGAAGGGGGGGCAGAGTGGACTATAAATAATAATAATAATAATAATAATAATAATAATAATTTGCTGTTTGAATATGAATTCACTGAAAAGTAATTATTTCATACGATTGCAAAGCATATGATCACTGAAAAAGATCCTGATCAGCGTAATGTTTCAGCAATTAAAGAATATTTATTAAGCCTTTACGTCAATACTCCAGTTTGTTTGTTTTCTCTCTTGTTTGTTCCCTAAAAATAAAAAGGTTCCTGCATGGGGGGAATAAAAAATTCAAACTGCCTTCAGGAAGGGTGGTTGTTGCAAAGGTTTGAGCGATCCCTTAAATAATCCTACTTGCAATAAAAAACACAAAGGGTCCCTTTAGTAATATTTATTTCATTTATTATTATTTTCACGCATATGATATAATATTATTTTTTGAAGTGCATGCTATAACCATAAACATTGTCTTAAATGCTAATAGAGGTTAAAGCAACTGTTTTTCCATGCATGTTGTATAAGAACATCTAAAATGTATTATGCAATTAATTTTCGTATTTATATCTGGAGAATGGTGTCCACTTGGGCTGCGATCCGTTTTATCCCATAGGGAGGAAAAGAGAGAGGGAGGGGGACGCTTTTGAATATTTTAGAGAAAGTGATGTAGGACCATAACGTTAAAAACTTACAATGCGTGAGCCATCATTAAACAGAATTATAATCACATCAGTGTGCACTTGAGTAACTTACATTATTCAATATAGGTTAGCTTTAACTGTTACAAGTGTCATTAATTTCCCAGTGACTTTTATCTTACCCGAGAGAAGGTTGGTGTCTTTCACGGTGGTGTTACTTAAATAGTCGTCTTTGCACACGAATTTGTTCTCGTCTATGATGTAGAGTTCCTCCCCCGTGGACAGCTGTTTGTTGCACATCATGCAGGTGAAGCAGTTGAGGTGGAACACTTTACTGCGCGCTCTGCGGACCAGGTCATTGGGCGAGATGCCCTGAGCACAACCTGCGCACTTTGTCCCAAAGCGCCTGCGAAATACAGCACATTCCCAACATGTTCAGGTTCAGCTTCAGATAATATCTCACCCTCACCAGAAGGGCTTCATATAGATTTATACCCCTGACTGGAAGTCATAAGTAGATGGACTTTTTGAATCAAATATATATTCTCAATAATAATAATAATAATAATAATAATAACATTTAATAATAGCTTTCTGGTCCTATACACAAAACAGTACAAATACAATACATGACTACATAAAAAATAAATTATAGAATTTAACTTTATTCTCTTGACACGTCACCGACTGCTTAATTCACTCTGCTGAGTTGTGTGTATTGAGATGTTCAGTGTTTGTTGATTCCAAGTTTATGATTGTGTTGCCTGTTGATTCCCACCTCAAGTGTGTTTTTTTTTATTCAAATCCACTTATCACATCCGCAAACACTCTCTCTCTCTCTCTCTCTCTCTCTCTCTCTCTCTCTCTCTCTCTCTCTCTCTCTCTCTCACACACACACACACACACTCTCACGGGTATGACCAATGATCCCTGTGGCTCATCGGCCTGCACAAAGTGTGATTTCCTTACACACTTCTTCACTGGAAGCTCGTACACTGGAGCATCAGTGGAGCTGCTCTTTCTTTTGCATGACAATTCAAATGAACAAGCCTTTAATTAACTCCTGGGCTAATCAAAGAAGCCAACATGCTAACCTTGTTCACAAGTCTTTATCTTCCTACTTCACACTGGGATTTTTGTTTGTTTGTAAATCAAAACAGATGTGTTTCTGCTGTTCATTCCATGTGAGAGAATAAGCGTCGTATTTAATTCTGATTTTAAAATATAAAATATAAATATGCTTATTAAAATAGAAATAGTGTAGAGGATAAACAACGAGTTCAGTATTGGAATTGGGTTATACTTAAATGTCTATATCAGATTATTATGGGACATGTTTATATTTAGCAATATGTAGAATTAGTTGTTTAATCCGATGATAGCATAAATAATTTATAATGGACACGTTTATTATTATTATTATTATTATTATTATTATTATTATTGCATTTTGAATTTAAACATTTAGTGATTTAAAAAGAAAAAAAAATAACTTTGAGTCATCATCAAGCCTCTTGTGAAGGCCTGGATGATGGTGATGTGATAAAATCATCTAAAAAAATAATCTATTAAAAATACCTTCTTAAGTTGTTGTAGTGCTAAATTAGGCTCCATCTGAACCCCTATGAAACCACTGGATCTGATTGCCAAAGAGATAACCTCCATCTCCAACTTACCTAAAGAAGTCATTTTTGCAATAGAGTTTCCCTTCTCGAGAAAAGCATTTCTCAGTCAGATTGCATTTGCACTCGCAGCACTGCACACACTTGATGTGCCACGCTCTGTCCAGCACATTGAGCAGGAACCTGTCCAGTATAGGCCTCTCGCAGCCTGCACAGTGGACCATCGTCTTTGGATGCTCTCCCACAATCACTGCTGCGTGATTTTTTCCTTTCTTTCTCCACAACCTGAGAGCCTTTTCCCTGTTACGCACACCAAAACACAAAAGCGCAGAAGGTTACTCCAAGTCTCTGGGCTTTGTGGACGGTTGTTGGATGAGAAACACTCAGGTGTCTTCTGTGGGTCGTCCAAAAAAGCAAGCCCCGAGCGATCAAATGTGAGCCTTCTCATGCAGGAGGAACAAGCAGAGCCTCAGCTGTCAGTCGTGTCGGTCCTGTTCCACACAAACACATTTGCAGTGATGCAAATAAAGCCACGTGAGTAAAGTTAAATCACCAACCGGAGGTTGGCTACACGGGGAACACCACGCATCAGCAAGTTGCGATTGTTGTCAAGGTGAAGCATTAGAGAAAGAACGAGGAAGGAAAAGTGTCTGTTAGCAGAGCAGGACGCAACCGGAACCAGCAGGCGACAAGATCACGTCAAAGCGCGAGCTGAGCGCACTTCACCACGTCCATGTGTCCGCCGGCGCGCGCTCTAATAAGGTGAGATAACCATCACGGCACTTCAGAGTGCGTTTCCTTTCCTCGGGTGCTTCCTCCTCGGTGAGGTAAAAGATGCTGAAAAGGACAGGTTATGTGTGACAGGTCGTTGCGTTCTTGACGCTCCTCACGCAGCCTTCAGTGTTCTGAACGTTCCCGCAAAGCGCACGAGCCAGACTTATTCACAGCCCCGTGACGTCACGGCACGTCGAGACCAATCAGCATCTTTCCGTACAAGTGACCATTAGCTGTCTCCTCGCCGCTTTGCCGCTGCACTCGGTCCTATTTATAGGGAACAGAGGAAACCAATTGTCAAAAAAACCCTCCAGAAAGTGTCATATCTGAGTAAATGTTGAGGATAGCCAGAAAGACGCAGAGCCTTGATGTATGCCAGGGCGTTTTCCTTTTTCCTCCCTTTCTTTAATTCTCCAGTGATCTTTAATCGGCTGGGTAAAGAGGACTGGGGAGAATATTTGCATCAGGTAGGCATTCGTCTTTATGGCTTCTTTTAGAAATACGTCATCTCAATACAGACTAATTGTGCAGCACTCTAGCTATGGTTTAATAAAAAACTAAAGCATTGCGTAATGCTGGGCGCAACCGGGGGCATCTTCATCACCAACAGAGGAGTTTCATGATAAATGTATTCATCAACGACGGCTTGTTTCATCAGGGCATTTATTTCGCATAAACAAGCTCGTTTGCTAAACCGCTTATTATAGCTGTTATAATGTACAGTATGCCTGTTATAGACTATAAATAATAAAAAGGGGGTGTTTTTGTTTTTCTTGTTAATTTAGTCTGAGCAACATTTCTTCAGCTCGGAGTCTTCTCTTTGGTTTCTGTGCATGATATCCAGATTGATGCTTCATTAAAAAAAAAAATATATATATATATATATATCATTCAAAACCTTTTTTTTCTTCACTTCTCGGTAAAGTGCCGTTTTTCGGCGCACGTGCCTCCCGTTAAGCCGTATTTCAAAGGCTACGTGACAACCGGCTGCGTCACCTCACTGCTGACTCACTGAAGTGTAAAGAGCCATTTTAATAAATACTTTCTTCCTTTGGTCCTTTTGTCGGACGAGAGAAAGCGAAAGACGAGAAGGCTCGAAAGTTTACAGGAGGTTGGATCAACTTAGTGACTCCTAATGGCCCGACACACCTTACAGGCTTCAATTACAGACCAATATCCATCCGTGTTCAGCCAGATCACACTTCTGTACATGTGGGGGCATGGAGACATCAATGAGAACGGATACAAATCAAGATTTCTTGGTCCGAAAGGAGACATTTACGAAAGGTGAACTAGTTTGAATGTAAACTGCAAATGAGGTTTAAATATCTTTCTACTTTCTGCGCATCAGGAGGTGGCATGAAGGGAACCTTTCTCTCTCTCTCTCTCTCTCTCTCAAACGGAAATGTCGTCTTACATTGTCACCTGCCACACACACACACACACACACACACACACACACACACTATTTTCTTTATCCTGGCTGTCTGTATATAAACGATCCACGTAGAATCTGGAATCAATACAAAGTCTGTTTGTGGTCTCACATGGGCTGCTTCTCATTACTCAGAGATGCACAATAATTATATAGATGATATAATATCTATCTATCTATCTATCTATCTATCTATCTATCTATCTATCTATCTATCTAATAGATAGATATTTGGACAGAGTATATGTGTGGCTTTATGGAAACAAGCAAACAAACCAAGCACTCAGCTCTGTGCTATCTGTGTGACCATGATTATCCTATATATATATATATATATATATATATATATATATATATATTATCACAGAT
>JAPEIY010000009.1:23341963-23356090 GCA_026122135.1 Cathorops aguadulce | reverse complement strand
ATATTTAAAAAAAAAATGTTTAAGGTTGCTTTAAGGACATTATCGGACATGCCCATAGGAAGCCATTCTGAAGCAGATGGGGGGGATTCTAAACGAGCCAAATAGCCAAGACATGACCAATCGTCAAAATTTTGGTGTGATCATTCGATTTCATCCTAGACACTCCAGAAAAGGGGCTAAAAGTGTTAAAAACTGGAATTTAAGTCAAATGCCCCATTTGTGAGCTATTAAAAAAAATTTAAAGAAAAAAAATTGCCAGGCCTCCGGCATGACAGTAGACATACATGGAGTGCTTTTTATTAGCTCTATGGCACAGTTGACAAGATATACACTGTATGTCAAAATATACATTGAGAGAGTTAAAATCAGTAGTCTTTGTGATTGATTTCAAACATACAAAGCTACAGTAAGTCATGAAATGCATATGAAAATAAGAAGACAAGACAGAACATCAACAAAATGAAAGTGAATACTGTATCCAATGCTGTTTTCGCCACCATGGTCTTTCATGAAACACGCAGGACAAAAATACAGCTTAAAATGGAGTTAAAAGATTGCGAACCAATGAGTGAATGAACACCTAAGCATCTAGACAACAGTGTATTGCAAAGAAAGTGAATAAAGTATAATTCCCCAATCCCTTACCAACATCCATTCATGATTTTAAAAGTGCTTATCGTGAACAGTATACAAGCTGCCACTTGTAACAAGCACAGGGACGTATAACGGGTAGCAGACCTTCCAATCACAACACACTTGCCCTTGGTAGCAAATACAATGTAGTCGAAGCTATTTTATTTACACCATGCAGTCAAATACTCTTACTATTTACAAGCTGGCAAAGTAAAGTAACAGTCATGTACAGCTGGAGTAGTTGCCTACGTACATTTGTATGGTTGTACGAAAGTAAATAAAGCATTGTTTTCTCCTTTGCATACTTATTAACTGCTTTGGCCAAATAATTTTTCACTGTTAAAAAAAAAAAATCAATGAGATTACTGATGGAGGTCAACAAAGACATGGTGAAAAAGTATTGGAATGCAGGAATCTTTTGTGAATACCATGATACAAATAAAAAACAAACAAAAAACGCCAGACGGACAAGACAAACTTTTTTTTTTTTACTTTTTTTTTTTCTTTTTTAAACCATGGCCCTACAAGAAGGGTCTTGCAGTAATTTAAGATGAACAGAATAGGTTATGTTAGTCTGGTTAAAAAGAAAATGGTGCAATTTACTGGAGCAGACTATCTGTCTATTAAGAAATTCTTATGTACATTTCTATGCACAATATGGTGATTTCAATATTGCATTCAAAAACTGACAACACTACTATATATATATATATATATATACACACATATATATATATATCCATCCCAGAGTTCACAGAACAAGTAGGCCAGTTTTGCATTTTTAATGTACCATTATTGTACAGTTCACAACACTCCATGTGGAAAAGTCTCCACTCAACTAAATTTCAGCAATCACTCAAGCGCTCCTTACTCAAAAGTGCGGTGCAAATACATGCAAATTACAGGACGTTACAGTCAACTGGATGACTGTGCCAAGAAAAATACTTTTATATAAAACGAAGTTTAAAAAAAAGCAGCATAGTCATGTTCGATTCTGTACATAAGATAAACACAAACTTTATAGTAAAAAGAAAAATATTGCTATGCCTTTTAGTGTTATGTACACTTGCACGTCAAAAAATTTCACACTAAAACACAAGTCAAAGAAACAGAAATATTTTCAGGCTCAGGCATCTGTCTGGACACATCCAAGCAAATATACGCAATAAAGCATGGGGATTTAGCACCATTAATGGTACTGTGCATAACTCTCAGATGGATAGACACTTTTGCTTGAATAAGCAAAACCATTAATTCTTATTGCACAATGCTACCATTTGTTTTGTTGTTCTCGATTGGGAATTTTTCAGATGGGTCATATTTTTTGCTGCACAAAGGATTCTAATTTGACAATGATCCGAGCTGTGCATTCCATTACTCTCATTGCGACTTCCGAAGTGTACCTATCATTAGGAATCTGAGGAAAGGGCAAGAGGTCAGGATAGCGGGTTCTGAGGCTGTCAACACCATAACCTTCCAAGATGTTAACATCCTTAACCAGTCCATTTAGCTGAGTATTGTACTCTTCCACTTTCTGTGCCAATGCTGTGGGTTTAACATCTTTGTCCGATTTTCCTCTGACTGCATAGTCTGCAGCAATTAATGCTAGTTTGGTGGCCAGATAGCACTTGAAACACACCCACTCATTTGCATTTTTATGAAGGTCGTTTCTTGCAGCTGAAAAGTTCGCTCTTGCTTGCCTTAACCATCGTCTTGCCTCCACAGGGTTTCCAACTGACTTAAATGATGGTGGCACAAAGAAACGGCTAGAATGTGACGCTTTTGAATAACTCGCAAACTGATCTCTAAATTGGTGCCTTTCAAATTTATGGCTTGTTGCTTCTTGGTTCCATGATGTGTAAAATCTTTGAAAAGAGTATTTCTCTGACTGGAAACGAGTGGACGATGCAGAGAAAGTTCTCCTTGATGTTCTGTCCGCGGCCTGCTCTGCGTGTGCTTGCCTCTCCATCCTGCTTATCTCATTTTGTAAGTGCTTGAAGACCTCTGTGGCAATGTCAAGGTTTTCTGCATTTTTGTCCGGATGCCACTTAAGATACAACCTTCTGATAATCTTCTTTCTTTCAGTTTCAGGAAGTTTCCAAGCCTGTTCTACAACAGAAGTAACCTCTCTCAGAATTTCAGGTAGCGCATTAATTTTAATCTTTTTGGGAGACATCTTTTTTGGTGGAGGTATGTGATTTTCCTTGCCAGGAAAAATTGGTGGTGCCATTCTGGAGCTTGTGGAGGAACTCTCTGATGGGCTTGTTGGTGTTGCTGGAGCACCATCTCGAATATTTGTGCTTTCATCTTGCCGGGAGAATTTGTATAGATCAAGGGAGCTTACAATTTTGTATTCACTATATCCAATGTCAATTTGAAAGCATTTACCAAGAAAACCTGGGTTGTCATCCTCTTCTCTTTCTACTTCTTGAACAATAATGGCATATGTGTAGGTTGGCTGATAGGACCCTAAAATATCTCCTCCTTCAGAGTCAACTAGGTAGCCCACATACTCTCCAGGATAGAAAACATTCAATGGGTCCATTAGCAGTAAATGATGTATCTCTGCAGGTATTGGTGTCCCAGGAAGGGGAAGCTCAAGCTTTGAGGGCTCAGTTGAGTCATACTTTACACCAAGATTGTCCAACTTTTCTGTGATTCTGTATATGTCATTGCAGCCGAGCATTGCGATAAGATAGGAAGTGTCAGAAATCAGATTGTCCGTAGCAGACTTGAGGGTCATTGCAAGAGCAAGAAGAAAATTGATATCTTTGCTATCTGAATGTTGAATGTAAAGGTGGATAACTGATGTACCATATCGCTTCAAAAAGGCCAGAGTTTCACTGCGGCTGTGTGGAATAGGACTACAGCCTTTAACTCGCAATGTTGTCTGTAGCTTCTCAAAACAAGATACCTTCAAGCCCTCGCAAAGTGCTTTGCAGAGCCGTATGGCTTTTTCCTCATTTACCATGTAAGCATTGTCATTCTCATGCTTCATTATTCTTATTAGACCTGTGATGAACTGCTCAGAGGAAAGAAGCAGCTGAAGCCGGCCCTGAAGTGAGCAAAGGGCTCCAAACTGGCACATTTTCTGAGATGCTTCATCAAGTTGTTCCTCTAATATGCTACTCAAAAGTCTTGGCCTCAATTTCTGTGGAAGTAACATAATAAGCTTCGTGTGGACAGAATAGTCTTTGCCTAGGTAGCACTGGCTCATGTCAACAAGCATTTGCACTCCAACATTACCCTGTATTCTGCTCTTATAATGTGGTGCATCATCAAAGACCAAACTGTTTGACTTGGCAAGCCGACCATCATGACTTGGTAGATAAAATATAAACTCTCTGAGTGTCTCTAGATCTTTGCGAATCTGTACTGGGTCATTCTGGAGACTTTTGAACAGTCCAGAAACGACTCGTTTTACTGTTCTCATTTCATTTGGGTCAAGCTGCTTCCCTTCTGAACTTCTGTATATGCGAGACAGAACTTCAACGTATTGTTTTGTTGATACGATGTCCTCAGTGCCCAGTAATTTGAATAACTGGTGAAAGGTGCCAAGTTCAAGTGGAAGCTTGTATAAATATGGCTTGAAGTCTGACTGATTGTCCAAATTTATCACAACCTCTTCCGGTTTTAGAAGTTTCCAGCCCTCTTCTACCATAACAAATGCTACCCCTCGTAACTGATAACGGAATTCCCGTTTATCTGCATTAAGGAATTCATAGGTTCTTCTCAAGACTTTATTTCTTGTTTTGACCGTGTCATCATCCACATTTGTGATACTGCATATGTTTTTGCAGTTGCTAATGACCTTTTCCAATGGTGGATCTGAATTTACATTTAACATAGTCAAAACCTGTTCAAGCTGCTCTTGGCCTGAAAGAGTGCTTCCCTCTTGGTCTTTTATGCTTGCTGGAGTAGCTTTTTCTGGTAAAATAGGACAAGATGTCCAGAGTAATTGCATGACGTCAGTTTGTTTAAATTTCGGATTGACTTGAGACCCATTGAAACGAATTAGAGGAAGAGTGCCATTGATTTCCTGGTGTTGAGGATGCAGTCTGACGAGTTCAGCTGGTGCACGTTCTGGACACAAAAATGAAATCATTGAGAGTTCTTTGAGAAATACTCCCTCGAAGAGATCTGCCCTGTCATTGAAAATATGATTCAAGAGAACATCAACTATAGTCTGAACGTTTTCCTTCGACCAGTTCTCTGTCTGTGCCTTGATGCTGATCTCTTTTGCAAACTGGAGAACTTGTTGTTGAGACACGATATATTTTAAGCCGATCTTGCGTAGGAATGTAATCCACGAAGGCAGGAGTGAGGTTCCATTTTTTGGTTTCAATACTTGCTCAATTTTCTTGAAGAAGTCCAAAGGGATGAAAGATTTTGGTGGAAGCATCACTTCAAACACTTTCACTGTTTGGTCATAGAAGGCCTTGGCAGGTTTTAGTCTACATGTTGAGTCAAAAATAAATGGCAGATTTTCCAGTTTTTCATACAGTTGATCCTTTATGCTACATGCCTCCTCCATTGTCAACAGCCTCTCCTTCAGATAAATGAGGTGTTGGATTTTGGCATCATGTGACAGAATGTCAAACTTTGGAAGGAGGTGCTTCAGGTAAACTTCCAAGTCATCAATTGGACTGCACCCAAGAAAGGTGTAGAGTTCTTTCAGCTGTGGATTATCAACTAGAAAGGCTGAGGATGTAGTGTGTGCCCATTTTTCCATGTCAACTGATGGAATGCTTTTGGTCAGAACATAACAAGCTCCAAAGTTTGCAGTGCTAATATGCTGTCCACTGACAGCTCTGTAACATGGAAGCAATTTCAAACTTTGCACATCATCTTGACATAAATTCGTCAAATTACAGTTAAAGTACAACAAGAGTGCTTCGCAGTCTTTGTCAGTCAAGCTCCCTGCTTTGAAAGCTGATGTCTGAATCATGTACTCAAGGGATCTCAGAATGCTTGAAGGATTGTCTATATTTGCTGTGTACTGTGCCAGTAAAGGCAAGATTGGGCTTTCTTTTGCACATATTTTGTTTACTGCTACTTGTAGGCAACCTGCTTTCATGAGGGTGTGGAAAACCTTTTCATTTTGTCCATTGGGGAAAATGGCAGCATACATTAAGCTGAAGGGTAACAAAGCATCATGATCTGGCACAGTTAACTTGTTGCTTGATACCATAAACTTGATTGCTGGTAGAAGAGCCCAATCTTTAAGGGCCTCCATAGCTGTCTCAAATTTTGGCTTAACCTCTGCTGGCTCATCTTTGATGCCAATATTTTCAATGATGAAATGCCATGCACTTTTCAGCCAAGATTCACTTGTGTAGTTTTCCCTCCACTTCACAGGGGTCCTGGTTCTGTACTCTCGAGGTAGGACAGATCCCAGTAAATCTCCAAAGCTGCTTATGTCAAAAACTTTTGCCACTCCTACTTTGAAGAGAATGTTGCTGTATCTCATATACAGTGTGTGCATGAACAGTTCTGTCCTGGATGAGACAAGTTCATGATGGCTTGTTAGGAATTTGGGACGTTTTGAGTCAAACACTTGCAAGATGTTGTCCATTGTCAAAAGCAGTGGTAGCCCCTCTATTCTGATGTCATCCTCCTCTATGTCTTTGAAACAATAGTCCACCAGCAGCTTCAGACTGTGGAAAAGCTTATAATTAGACTGTTGCAGTCGACATGGCAGTTTTCCCACTTGACAAGACGTGTCTGGGGATGAAAAGGTCAACAGGAAGCATCGGACATCCTCCGGTGTCACGTAGCTGACTGGAATACCTGCATCTTCCAAGCAGAAGTAGAGGCTGGCTGTCTCATCACAACTGTGGACTAAATTGAAGCCTACATCCAGAAGCATGGCCTTTAGCCTGTAGACATTTTCTGCCACTGATTTACGTGTGCTAATATTGTACTCTGTGTTTTTCAGGTGCTGCAACTCATCTTGGAGCAAGTTGTCAAAGAATGCTCTGCCTTTAGTTGAAATGGAGGTGTTCACCCAGGCAATGTATATTGCTGAGTGCAGAATATCAGTGTTATCCAAATGTGGTGCCCTAACAACAGGCAGAAGTCTTTTCAGGTCTGTATGAATACATTGATAGATTGCCTTTACCAAACAGTACCAGTCTGGTTGAATGTCCAGTCGGTTCACAGGAAAGAAAAACAAGAACTTCCGCAACATATCTTTGACTTGGTGAATTGGTGTACCCTGTAGGACTGTCACTGTGGGATCATGCCCAGGGAACAGCCGACGTTTCAGTTGAATTAACAGCTCAACATAAGCAGGGGCTATTAATGCTGTCATTAGATTATTGTTCCAGTCACTCCTTACACCAACTCCATTGTCATCTCTCCACAAGTTTCTCCTGGCAGAATCCAAGGCAAAATGCCCATTAACATGAAAAGGCAAGCCTGTCTCCAGTGAAAGAGGAAGAAAACAGAAGGCTCTATGAGCCTTTTTATAATTGTGACTAGTACAAGCTGCCACTCCACCCCGTGGAAAGAGTGTTATGTCCTCATTTTTGTGGGCAGACACTACACTTTTTGAAACTTTTTCCATATCAGAAAATCCTGTTCTGTTGCATACCAGCCAGGTTGTTGAGTTCCCATCCGAGTCTTCGATAAGCATTGTGTACGTTACTTGCTGTACTGGGATTTGGTTCAGCTGCTTTTTCTTTGTTACACTGTCCACTACACTAGCATGAAACTGTTTGCGCTTCAAACGATCACCATCTGTGATTTTTGCAGTGACGGAATACAACGTTTTCAATTCTCCTGTCCGATATTCTATTTCACAAATTGAAATTTTTTCCATGTGGTTCAAAAACATAAGCAGTTCTGCACCATCTGTTCGTAATTTGTCCAACAGATTTTGTACCATTCTGTCTGAAGCAGGTACTGAGCTAATCTCAGAATTTTTTGCCATTTCTACAGTGCGGATAGGGAACCGAAACATTGTGCTGCGTTCCAGCTTGAAATGATTCCCCAAATACAAGTTCAGGACATCGGAAAATTGGGACCTAAAATCAGCATCCAGATCTCTGAACATTCTTCCTGGGCTAACAGTTGTTGCTCCAGGTGCATAACATGCATGTGGGTCAAAGATACAAAAGATGTCATTATTTGAAATGAAAGACGGACAGTCAGTGATGTGATATACTGAATTGAATCCAATACCATACTGTCCAGTTTTGCCCGGGTTTGCCTCTTTTGTGCCTCGACCAAGATTCTGGATTCCTCTGATATCATCCTCTGTGAATGGTTGATTGTTGTACACACAGAGGGATGGACCCTGCATAGGCACCCATTTATCATCAAATATTCTGTCAGTCGGATGGGTTCTGGGATCGAATACAAAGTATATCTCTGTTGCTTTGGCATCATCTGCATTCTGAAGAAGCTCTTTCAGCATCTCCTTCTCTGATGGGTATGCATTGAGGATGCTCTTGATTCGGCTGGTGAGTTTCTCCTTTTGCCCAAACTCGCTTCCAAGGGTGGTAAAGCAGACATTGGACGCATACCTTTCCAAAGCTTTGTGACGTTTTGGAATGGCACCTAATTTTACTGCTACCTCTCTTGGGATATCTCCATGACAATACTTCACAGTTGTATCTCTGACCTTTATCCAAGGACAGTCATTGTAGCACAATGACCTAGATTGTTGCAAAGTGAGCTTGCTATCAGGTAAAAGTATCTGCCCATAGTTGCTTTGGCAGAACTCCTGATTTTTGTCTCTAATTAAACTCCATATTCCTTCACTGATGATTCTACGACACAGCTGAAAGTTATCCTCTGAGAGACATCTTCTCCCACATTCATTTTTGATAAGTTCTAGAACAGCTGAGAAGTTTTCAACAGTGAAGTGTGAAAGAACCCCCAGAGTTTCAAAAAGCTCACGGCAACTGTTTCTATATTTGTTAGGAAGTTGGTATAGATATGGAGCTGCATCAAAATTCAAATGAAATGCCACTTTTGATGGATTTACATACGTGTTCTCTACGAGAATTGAGCAAAATGTTTTCAGCTCCTCCATAATTTCTTCCTTAGCATCTTTGGACTGCATCATTTCTTCATATAGGTATCTGTAGCAAGCATTCGTTATGTTTTCTTGATACAGCGTGACACCATCAAATGACTTTGAGAGTTCTTTGAGCTGACAGATGACTAACCCAACAGATGGCTTTTTTATCAGTCCAAGATAGTCTTTCACAGCCAGAGACATGGGGCCACAGCCTTTAAATGACGGAGAGTTTTCATTCAGGATTGGCTTCATCAAACACACAGTGTCTTGATGGTCTGTTGTGAAAAGTTCTGTTGCTGAAAACATTGCTGACTGGGGGAAATTATTTCCATACCAGGGGAGTGAAAAGCCAGCAGGTTTTGTCAAGAATGGAAGGAAACTGATGTCTTGTAATTTTGTAATATATTCATTTGCACATGGGTCTCTCATTTTTAGTTTTTCGTCAATCAAACTAAGCAGTATACTGCTCCTTTGGCATGCAGCAGTATGATCAACTTCATTAAGTGCTATAACAGATTCAGCACGTTCTGTCAGGTCTTCCCAGGAAAGGTCATCTTTTACCATACCCAACTGTACTAACTTCACCAAGCATACAGGATTCAAATAGTCTTTCACACTTCCTTCAGGGAATCGCCCATCTTCACTGTTGTAAAGTTTAGCAACTCTTCCTTCTGGATGTATCAGTCGAGATGGCAGAACAAGACTGTGTGATGATCCTGAGCAAGGAATGCATGGGGTTTCTCTTAGGATAGTTGCAAAATCCTCCAACTTTTCATTGAGGACATAATGCATCAGGGGGTCACGAAGGTCTTTGTCTATATATTGTACATGGGGGAAAAATACATCTGTGAAGAACTGTTTCTCTGTGAAAGTGTTCTCCATCAGTTTCCCTTTACAGCCAGCATCATCAAAGCCTTCTTTGACCCAGTCTGGTAGCTCAACAGCACAGAGATTTTGGGAGCCACACTTTTTCAAATATTTCATGAATATTTTAAAGGCAGCAGGTCCAACATCAGGTTTGCAGAGCAATGCGTCATCCAAGAACCTAATGTACTTAATTGACACCCAGGTTTTGCCATCTGAGAAGACTTTTGCATGCTCTTCATCTTGACCTTTGGCAATTTCTTGATATACTCCTTGGCAAATCAAGTTAAAATCATCATGCACAACTCCCGGATCAGGCCAAGCTGCGTAATAGTGATATTCAAGGAGTTCCCCATTTTCTGACATAGTACGCAGCATATTAAGTGCAGCCATGTATGCCTGCACAATCACATGTCTCATGAAAATGGAGTTCCATTGTCCTTTTGTGTCTGTCTTCCATATTTCCTTCCGATTTGACGTAACTGCAAAACATCCATTTATGTGTACTGGTAGTCCAGTTTTTATTCTGAGAGGCAAATAACAGAACACCTCTCCGATTGGGCTTGCACTTGTCCGCAATGTCCATTTTCGATTTTCTTCTTCAGAGAGCAGAACTGCTATACCCCCACATGGCACCAATCCAAGTCGTTTTCCACTTTCACTCAGAGAAAACTTCAGTGCTTCGCTCACATCCATGCATGAAGAGATGAGCCAGGTTGTGGTTTCAATGCCCTTCTGAGGAATTTCATCAGTAAGTCTCTTGGTTTGAGAGCCTTTAGCGGCCATCTCGAAGTATGCAGATGGATCCTCTTCTGAACCTCTGAAAAGTGGAGACTGTAAATCAAGAATACGTCTGAACACGTTGTGGTACTCCTCTACCACAATTCTGATGATGCAGCCAGATTTAGGAATGTCAGCAGGTACTCTGTTGGTGGTTGACACTTTTTTCATAACTTTGGCTGCAGATTTCAGAATACTAAGAGGGCCATATGTTGCTTTGGAAGACCACACACTTTTGTTTATTGTGACTACATCTTGTGCAGCAGCAGGATTTGGCTCCTCAGATTTCAAATACTTCAGGACCATTGTCCCAACATGCTGAGTGAAAAGAATCAGCCGATGGCCACAGATGCTGAACTCGTCAACAAGTGAATATATATCAGTGGTGTTGTAGTATATACTGCTAATTTCACTTACTGCTGCTTCATGTTCTGTTCTGAACGGGAGTCTGAAGAGAGTTCCATCATACTTGTAGGGAGACTCTTGTGACAGAGGAAGCTGGCAGTTGAAGACGTTAAGAAAAGGCTTGAACTGGTTAGGAAACTTCCTCAGTCTTTTTTGCTGTTTACTCCAGTTGATTCTGATGCCTGGATTTGATTTGTCCCTGATGTGTTTGCTAATGTGATTGATGTTTGGGTCAAACATAATCATAAATTCTCTGCTCATGATAATAGGTATGTCTGTCACATGATAAACAGAGTTGAACCCTAATCCAAATTTACCTACTTTGTCTGCTTCACATCTTTTCATGGATCCACCCAGTCTTGTTATATTGAGGAAGTCCGTGTCAGAGAAAACGGCATTGTTAAATGACCACAAAGAAGGGCCATGACAGACAATCATTCCAGGGTCCAGGAGGTTTTCTCGTATATCAAGATTTTTTCTCATGTCAATCAGAAAACTGCACTCGGTAGCATTTGCATCATCAGCATTTTGCAGGAGCTCTTTAAATATATCTGCAACAGATGGATATTCCTCGAGAATGTTTTTTATTCTCACTGTTAGAGGCTCCCTCTGACCTGATTGCTCAAAGCCAAGGTTCTCTGGGTTTATCAGTCTTGTGCTCAAACATGGAACTCTTAACCACTCTGCAGTTTTCATGGGAATATCATCATGTACAAGGATGATTGGCTCTGACGTGTCCTCAAGTAAGTCGTTCAAATCATCAACTTTGATATCACAGTATGCACACTCATGAATTGGTTTCATGACCAATTTGCTTGGATCTTTGTAGCAAAGAATTGGCACCTGCATGTCAAAATCTACTGATATTTGATTGTTGTACAACCATCGTAAGATGTTTATCAAGAGTAGGATATTATGTTTGCTTTCTTCTTTTGTCATTTCCTGTTCACTTCTGTTCTTGATTGTTTTAACCACTTCGAGTACATGTATGGGGTCAATTTCATCAACAGAACCACAGAATTTGAAAAGTTTGTGGAACTTTGCAATGGTTTTTGGTAGAGAGTACAAGTATGGTTGTAGATCCAAATCTGGAACAGGCTTTAGGGCTGTGATGCCAGGGGAGGCAAATGTTTTGCCAGTCCAAACCCAATCAAAAGACAGAGACTTCACTGCTTCTCTTGCATCCTCTAGGTGAGCTTGCATGAATCCATAAATTTCAAAAAGGATCTGCTGGAACTGATACCAGTCCTCTGTGGTAAATACTTGGGATCTGTGCCAGTCATTTACTGCTTTTAAATGTTGGAGCACCTGGTCAACTTGGGGCTCCATGGATAACTTCAGGGCTTTTTTCATGCCAGCAGATGTTCGCTCCACCAGTGTTACAGAAGAACCAACAAGCACTGCATGAGATATATTGCACATGTCACAAAGAGAGGAAATATTACAATAGTCTCCCTTCCAGACAAGAGACTTGGGATAATTTAAAGGCCTGTCCTTGCAGACTGGTACCCATTTCAATTTTTGGAGGGATGCCTGAGTTTCTGAAGACTTCACCAACTTTGGTTGTTTGTTCAGGATAGTAAGTAGTGTTTTTGCCTTCTTCAGAAGAGACTCCCATTCTGGATTAGTGCTTCCCTGTAACTCTTCAATTTTCCGGGCAACATGAAGTACATCTTTTTCAGTGAGCTGCATCTCATTCTTGAGCCCTATCTGTCTTAGAGAATGAAGAATATCAGGAGATGATGTGTATGTGTTTGGTGGAAATCTTGTCTTTTCCTCCATATAGAACAGGTCCTGTAGTATCTCCATTTCAGGATCAAAAAAATCCATTGCTGCAAGAGGTTCTCCAGAGGAGGAAAACATGAACTTAAGAGAGGAAAGCCATGTGATCACTGCCTCGTTTTCATTTTTGAGAAATGACAAATGAGTTAAGGTCCAGAGCATGATGCTCTCCATTTCTTCTTTGGTGTAGAAACCTTTCTCAATGTCCTGAAGAATCACCTTCAGGCATTCGGTGCTTTTAACTTGTTCCACATTTAACAGTCGAATGAGACGAATTGTAGCCTCATCACTGCTCTCAACCACATTAATGGATAATTTGACATCTGGAGGATGCTTGGCAGTATGATGCAGTGCTTTAGCTCCTTTCAGAGAAGTAAAGGATGGAGTACCTTTGTCTGAAAACTTCCCCACTTTCACAAAGATAGGAAGGTCTTGAATAATACGTTTCTCCTTTTCAGTGACATCTGTAAGACCAGCCAGAAAGCGTCTGAGGGCAGCCTTTTGTTTGACAGTGAGGGATGAGGCTTGGCTAGCCAGTCGCTGGGATGAGATCCTGTCCATAAGTTGTAGCACAGTGCTTGGAGATAATGGATGGATGTAATTTTTCAGGAGTGGGTGTTGTAAACAAGAATCCAAATTTTGTAAGACAACACCTCCAACTTTATTTATGACTTCCAGCAGGTCTTCAGAACGTGCGCTCTCATCTTCATTCACAATAATGATAGAAGATGGAGTCTTGAGACGCAGGAGCTCCAAGGATTCTATACCATCATCAAGTGGCACATTTGGGATCAAAGGCATGTCTTCAAAAGTACTAAGGTCATCATCAAAATGTATATACAGATGTTTCCAAACCATTTGCAGCCAAGATGCCAAGGGATGCTTCTTCTCTTTATCACCAGGATACCACTGCACAGAAAAGTCTCTGGAAGGCCATACTGTGGCAAGGACTTCTTTTATAAGACGTGCTGATCTTTCTGGGGTTAGAACTTGAACCTGAGTACAAGGCCTTCCTAGAAAAAAAAAGGCAAAAAAAAAAAGTGTTATTACTGATGCTTAGACGTTAATCCCCTGTAGATAATCATGTTTATTTTGTCCTTATTCCCTGTGACCAGGTAGTTGTGACTTGGATTTATGTGACTTGGAATTATATCGCATTTATCTGCATAATTTGAATAATCACCTGTTTACTCAAAACATTTATATGCATACTTTATTTTTTTTTAAATCAATTAGTGTTGGTGTTGTTTAAAGTATATTTCAAAAATGTTTACCATGACTGCTGGTTTAGAAAAAAAGCATACCATTTCAGGAAATATCAAGATGTTTAAAAATAATGGAAGCATCTGACAATGGTTGAGTTAAGGCACTGGTTGACATGAAATGTGATTTGTGTTCAGACTTGGCAGCATACATCATTATTTACAACCCCAATTGCAAAAAAGTTTGGACACTGTGTAAACTGTAAATAAAAACAGAATGCGATAATTTGCAAAATCATGGAAACCCTATATTTCATTTAAAATAGTACAAAGACAACATATCAAATGTTGAAATTGAGAAATTTTATTGTTTTTTGAAAAATATATGCTCATTTTGAATTTGATGTCAGCAACACATTTCAGAAAAGTTGG
>JAPEIY010000009.1:21001439-21011883 GCA_026122135.1 Cathorops aguadulce | reverse complement strand
ATATTTCAGGAACACATTCTTATCTTGTGTGCACAAGTTGTTATCTTGTCGGAACACATTGTTGTCTTGTAGGAAGATGTTATCTTGTGTGCACAAGTTATTATCTTGTAGGAAGATGTTATCTTGTGTGCACAAGTTATTTTCTTGTAGTAACACATTGTTATTTTGTAGGAACAAGTTATATTTCAGGAACGTGCACAAGTTATTATCTTGTAGGAATATGTTTTTATCTTGGAGTAACACATTATTTTGTAGGAACAAGTTATTATATTTCAGGAACACATTCTTATCTTGTGTGCACAAGTTATTTTCTTGTAGGAAGATGTTGTTATCTTGTGGGCACAAGTTATTTTCTTGTAGGAAGACGTTCCTATGTCCTGTGCATAAATTATTATCTTGTAGTAACACATTGTTATTTGGTAGGAACAAGTTATATTTCAGGAACGTGCACAAGTTATTATCTTGTAGGAAGATGTTTTTATCTTGGAGTAACACATTATTTTGTAGGAACAAGTTATTATATTTCAGGAACACATTCTTATCCTGTGTGCACAAGTTATTATCTTGTAGGAACACATTCCTATCTTCTGTGCATAAGTTATCTTGTAGTAACACATTGTTATTTTGTAGGAACAAGTTATTATATTTCAGGAACATATTCTTATCCTGTGTGCACAAGTTATTATCTTGTAGGAAGATGTTATCTTGTGTGCACAAGTTATTTTCTTGTAGAAAGATGTTATCTTGTGTCCACAAGTTATTTTCTTGTAGTAACACATTATTTTGTAGGAACAAGTTATTACAGTATATTTCAGGAACACATTCTTATCTTGTGTGCACAAGTTGTTATCTTGTAGGAACACATTCTTATCTTGTAGTAACACATTATTTTGTAGGAACAAGTTATTACAGTATATTTCAGGAACATATTCTTATCCTGTATGCACAAGTTATTATCTTGTAGGAAAATGTTCCTATGTTCTGTGCACAAGTTATTTTCTTGTAGTAACGCATTGTTATTTTGTAGGAACAAGTTATTATATTTCAGGAACACATTCTTATCTTGTGTGCACAAGTTGTTATCTTGTCGGAACACATTGTTGTCTTGTAGGAAGAAGTTGTTGTCCTGTAGAAACAACTTAAAGCGCCTCCGCTGTTACAGTGCTGCGTTGTGCGGCTACATTTTGTCTCCACCCGCACGCGCGCAGACCCATTGTGCTCAGCGCAGGCGCGGACTCTCATCCAGCGCGAATAAAAACAGTGAAGCCGAGGCTTTTTCCCCCTCGCGCACGACACGGCACGACACTCGCGCGCCCGCCCGCTCTCTCACCCCCCCACACGCTCTCTCACATGGTACGCGCCAGCTCTGACTCGGTGCACGGGGCCGCTGTGTATCGCTGTTCGGTTCCCCCGCCGCCGCTCGGTGTCCTGCAGGCGCGGACAACACTGCAGCAGCAGCAGCGGACACTGGACTTCACTCTCTCAGCGCGTTCTTTCTGTTTGTTTATCGCGTCACACTGCTGTATGCGGCTCCGTCTGTTCAGCGCGCGCTGTCCATCCTCTCCGGACTCTCTCTCTCTCTCTCTCCCTCTCTCCTCCGAAATGATGCCGCTGCGCACTGGACGCTTCAGCCCGAGTTAATTCTCTCATGGGAGACGCCGTGCGAGTGATCAGTCCAGCGCACCCTGCACTTCATCTGCCCAGAAAAACACTGACCTAGAGAGGAAGAGAGAGTGAAAGAGTGAGAGTGGGTGATTTCCACAGCACTCCGGCTTTAAACGCGGATCTGCCTTCAGAATGGTGAGCTCCGATTTTTCTTCCACTGAAAGCGCGTGATGCTGCAAACGCGCATACTGGCACAGAAGCGCGTGCACGTGTGCAGTGCAGATTATATTTCTGGATGGTTTATTATTATTATTATTATTATTAATTCTATTTTTCTTTGCATGAATAGGAGCTATAACAGAACACACCTTGAAAGAGAGAGAGGGAGAGAGAGGGAGAAAGAGAGAGAGAAGGGTGCTGCTTGCTGCACTCCCAGTCCAGCAGCACGTCTAATGATCCCATTAGGACTGAGCTTGTTCTGGGCTGCAGTTTGATCTCAACCCAATCTGGTGGATAAAAGTTGCTTCTGCAGGCATTTTGCTCAGAATAATAGCTGCTGTCGGATTCTCTGAGCTGTAAGGTTCGGTAAAGGGCCACGCTTGGATGTGCATGTTTACCACCTACAGGGCAATTTAAACAGTCATTAAAAATACAAATAAATAAACAAGTCAATAAAAAAAAGTCTTCCTGTGCGTTAAAGCGCATCCGGTGGCGTCTTTGCAATTTCATTTCTCATTCCATTCCTATTCCCAGAGCTTCCTGGGAAACCGCTGCAATATGCTGCTCACATCCCTCTGTGTGTGTGTGTGTGTGTTACCTAAACGCGTGGAGAAGTCAATGCAAACAAGATTCTCATAAAAGCATATCATCTTTACACAGCCGACATGTTCATTCCACAGCATGGATTTGGGGAGCTCTGATTTATTTGGGAAATCCGGATTATTTCCCAGATTATTTCGTGGTACTGGGTGCCAATAGAAAAGTTTGCAATGGAATTAAATAACATCTGGTTTATTCCTGGGTATAGGGGGGAAAAAAGATGGGGATGGTGTGACCGAAAGGGAAAAAAAAATTAAGAGGTCGTGCAGAGAGGTTTACAGTGCAAACCTGGATCCATTTTTTGCACTGCATACATTACTCTAGTCTTTCCGTCAGCCATTATGGTGAAGCTTGAAGCTGCACACTATTAGGCCCGAAAACCCAAAGTCGGTCGTACGATTGCACAAGCTGCACGCATGTATAAGAAAACTTTTCTTCGGCTACTGTTCCCTAAACGGACGGTTGTGTAGAATGCTAATCAGCCTCCTCTGGCTGTTCAGGATGGAGTGGTGGGGTGCTCTGAAAAATCACAAGTAGCTCCCGCTGGCCATCGTGGGGCCCGAATTATTGAATGGTCTGAGGACTGAGGTCTGAGAGAAACGCACTCTGTAGTATCATGTGAAGCACTTGGTTAATAGCAATAAATGAGTCTGAAGTTGGTGGGTCCCTGGAGAGGCTGACCTTTCTAGGGCAGTCTTGTATTCTCCTGCTTGTTGTTGGTCCAAGTTGATGAGCACACGGGAACAATGAAGAGCCGGCCGCTAGGCAGGAAAAGGAAACAAAGCAAAGACAGAGCCCTCTTTGTTATCTCTCACTCTGTCTCAGGTTTTCTCCTTATGTTTTTTTTTTTTTTGCATCAAGCATATTGGTTTTCTCATCTTTCTGCAACTAATGTACCCGTGGCAAAGGATAGAGCATAGAGGTATATTTATTGGTGATTCATTAGTAATAGAATAATACACATCCACGTGTTTGTGAAAGGTGCTTCCAAAACTGTGTAAAATTCGACCTGAAGAGAAGCGCTGTGACCAAACTTACCAAATTGCCTTCCTTCCTTCATATGTTGTTCTGATGTACAGATTTGACATCTCATAAACTCCCTTCTTGTTTGAGATCTTTGGAGACAACGAAACAACGATGGAAGCAGTACAGTGAACTAACTACCTCAGCTCTCTGGTGAGGCTTTCAGTAGGGACTCGCAGTCTCTCATGCAATAATTGCACAGACTTTACAGTTACTGAGCAAAGGAGGAGGCTTCACTGGAAAGTGGACAGCCAGAGTATGGGGAAGTGTGGCTCATAGTCCTTTTGTTGCTTCTCCTTCCTATTAAAGTGGTAGAGAATTGCACCCCTGCTGGGTCTTTTATCCCTGCAGTGCTACAACCATTTGATCACTGCTTTTAGCGACCGGCTGTTTGGAGGTGGCTTTGCTGGTAGAACACTTCACTGAAACCTAGTGTGATAGAGCTGAAGTGAGAACCCCATGGTTTTCCTTTTCTTTTTTCAAACTCTATTTCAGATCTTCCAAGTGAAACATGATTTAGCCCCCTCCTTTTTTAATGACTCACACATTTATATCAAGCGTAATGGTTAGTTGTACACTTTCTAGCCACTAATCCAGCACCACTGGAGAACAGCCTGCATTCGGATGAAGTATCCTACAGGACACATGTTGCTTTTGCCTACCATATGCACCGGAACAAATTTTCAGGAACAAAGGGGCTGGATCTTTCATCAGCTTGTAACGAAAGTAATCAGAACTCTCATCAGCTGGCTCGTTTGGGTGAAGGCAAATCCTTTTGACCTTAAACACTGCCCAGTCTAGCATGAGGAAAGTTGGATAGAGAAGCAAAAGCAAATGATTTTATCGGTTGAAGCGGATGCAGCTTAGAGTCATAAAGCAGAGTATACATGCAAAGCCGGATCAATGAAGTGCATTACAGCCGTGACCTCCTGTGCACTCGCAGCCCGATAGCAGATCAATGGGAAAATTGGTGTGACCCTTGGTGTTTGGATTTTCTGCTAAGGTAATTAAGCTTTTATTGTAAGTAGATTTATAGTGCTATAAATACCACCCAGACATGTGATTACCATGATTTAAAACAATGGCCAGCTGCTCCATAAAATCACGGTTGTTCATAATGGACAGTGTCACACAGCCGTTTACCAAACAGCCACCAATTTATTCATTCAGCCATTTAGCGTTATTTGTTTGTGCATAATGTCTAAAAGCTTTCAGATGTCTTCGAGGTACAATCTGAACGATCTCTTAAATGTTTCATGTAATCTGTAATCATAGAACACTAAACAGCGGCAGGTATATGATATTGCACAAACGTAATTGATAGTGATGGTTTATGAGCTGGGAAAATGCCTCTTTTCTTCAGAGGTCAGGGCAACTATGCAGGTTTGGCAGCTTCTCATTTTGCCGTCTCCTGTCCAGAAAGAAATGAAAGAAGGAATGAGTGAAAAAGAGAGCCTTTTTCTGTAAGATGTCTCCTTAAGATGTCAGCTAGTTATTCTATTTTAAATCATTATTATAAATGATTGCACTTTCCCTTAAATAACATTCCGGTGGAATTTCACCGGGGGGGGCACCCAACAACTTAGATTGTTAATTATCAAATAAGGTCTAGTTTAATTGTGGTAATTAGGTCTTGCTAATTGTAGTCCTACGATAGCTCAGTCAAAACAATACATCACTGTTGGCCTCCTTTATTTTTGCAGTGTTGTCAAGCACTAATGATAGGAAGAAAAGGAGCAGCTGAACGGCTCTAAATGTAACTGCAGTCCCTCTTTAACAACGCTTCATTTGCCCCTCGTTTTATGTAGGGGAGTTAAGCCATGCTTACACATTCAGGCAACTTATAACATGTGTGTTTGATCGGAAATTATGTCCACAGTTGTCACACTTTTTCATTAATGCATTAAGTGAGCCTTAAACTCAGCCGACCCTTTCACTGTCTTTATCCACAGACTTGAGAGATGTAAGAGCGGAGAGGGCGCTGTGTTCGCTTGCCTAGAGCATTATGCTTAGTAGAAACTGCAGTCTGTCACACAGTGATTTATCACACATAGGACTAATGGCATCCTATCGAGATAACATTTTATTGTAGTCAAGAGCTGGGAGCTCGGGGGAAAAAAAAACCCAACTCAGTGGCCAGCTTCATTTTCAGAATTACTGAACAGTGACTGGTCACCGGAACACCAAAGTGTCTGAGATCCGCTTAACGAAAGATATTCATTTCTTTTTTGCACTTTTTCAGTCTTTCTGTCAGATGAAACTTGGTTAATCTCAGGAAAGTTTTCATTCAGGGATCCACATTCTGAGTGGAGTTATGCAGCTGTCAGAGCTTTGCACCATTCTCTTCTAAATTCGGCTGCTGGGCAAAACGCAATTCAGGCCTTGCATGCAAGCGCCTCGCTTTTTTTCCCCCAACCACTTGGTGGAGAAGAAAAGCTTGTCCCTTACTTCGACTTGGACTTAGGACTTCGACATTGTGCATTCTGAAAGCAGGGCTCAGGATCGGCAGCTGCTACATTTACATCCAAATGACATTGGAGCGGGTCTGTTTCAGAGCTTGCCCACCTCCTATACACTTCCAGCCAGGTAGACCCTCGGCTCATCTAGCACATGCCTAGTGATTCGTACACAGTACACAGCGACATTCCCAGGGACCATTTGTCCTTATTTCTGTTGATATGGAGGACACACTTGACTTGTTTTCACGTAATATGGATTACAGTTTTTGTTTGTCGTTGCTCATCATTTGAATAGAAGGCTTTGATAGATGTAGATGACTGAAAGTGTGAAATTGAAGTCGAAGCGGTTTGTTTAGTTTAGTTTAATCAATCAGGGATGGCGGGTGATGCGTGGAATACATAAAAGCCTGGGAAGAGTTATTACTTGCAGTTGCTTGACAGCTGAAAGCAGTAGATCCTTTAAAAGGAATAATTAATCAATTAACTTCTATTTGCCGTTAGCAGTGATAACACTCCAGGCCAAAGAGGGGTCAGTGCTGAGTTCTCACTTTATCCTTCTCACGCATTGTCTGCTTTGTTTAAACATGCTAATGCACCACATGGCCTGCAAACGACCTTATTCCTCTCGTGCACGGAAAGGGTTTAAATGGAATTTGATTGAGGTGGTTTTCAGCACGGTGGGACACCAAACACAAAGGAAAGATGATGAATGCTCTTCATGTACTTACGCTTTAATAAGGAGGCAACACTTAGCTTTCAGCCGTCTGACTCTATTGTGGTACACCTAAAGCATGAGCCCTGAAGCATGTGCCCTTCCTGATCCCAGAGTTTACTGCCCTCTGGACTCTCTCGCATCAGTCACACAATCCCCGGTGTCGAATTCACACCGTAGGTCCAGCTGGGCACAAACCAACACCGTATTTAAGCATCGGCTGGGATGGAAGTTTTCAATACTAGTGCCATAATACTTGAAGTTTTTTGGTTTGGAGTTTAGTGTTCTTAAATAATGCAGAATGGATTTCCCAACTAACTTTGATTCTTGTCTCAGGAGCAGAACTTTTGGCAAATGATAATGTTTGGAGAAGTTTACAGATGTTTAAACAATGCAACGTTCATAAAATTATTTAAAAAGCTGAATAAAATTGAAAGATAGTTTGAAACCAATCAACTGAGGTATGGCGTCTGATAGGGTACACTCTTAGAAGCAAAAAAAACAAACAAACAAACAAACAAAAACAACTTAAGTCCCGAATCCTAAAGGCCTTTTGTCCATTATGGTCTAGGGCAGTGTTTAAAGAAATGTAGAAACCAACAACAGATGGTTTTGCAAGGAATCCTTAGCTTAATTCATTTCTTTACAAAGTGAAAAAACTTTTGTCCAATGTGTCCAAACAGCTTTTTTTTTTTCTGAGATGTTGTATATTACTTGCATGCAATATGAACATGAAATAAACAAGCATACCAGTGTTAGGTAAAGAAAACAGAATGAACTGTTTTAATTATAGAATTTAGCTGTCTTGGATTTATGAAGCGTTTTGCTTTAGATGCACAAAAGCTGTTTAATAAGCATCTTTGAATCATATTGATTCTTTTCTTTCCCCTCCGCTGGAGATGTGGGGTGACCTACGCTATGAATGGGGCCTTTTACTCCATCCTGCTCATTGGCAATATGAGGCAGAATCAGCCACCGAAGTAGCTTCAGGAAAGGGAGGGGGGGCCGACAATACATACTCGAGCCACTTTCAAGAGAGCACGAGGGCTCATGTTTCCCCTCCTGAGCGGTCACTAACAGAATGTCCATTGTGTCCTCCATTTCACACTACACATGTAGCAATTTCTGTGATGATTCGCATAAGCCACAGGAAGCTAATCATGATCTCGGTGCACGAGACTCGGATTTCAGCTTTTGTCACCGCAGCTTAATTTACTGTCACAAACTTTAACACGCCTCATATATATCCAGTCAAGTGTACGAGCGTGGAATAACGCTTCGCACCTAGACAGACAAGCCGTCTGATTTGCTTATGGCTGTCGCAGGTCTGCCAGAGTAATGTCCATACCAGTACATTATTACATAGCCATTACGATTACAATTATCTGTGTAGGCTGGACTAATGGAGGAAATGCACTCGCAGTTATAAAACTGCTGTGGCTTTACTGGTCTAATGCCCTATCTTCTGTAGCCAAGCACTGTCAATTAGGAGCCATAAGAGGAGATTTATATCAGTCCATTTAATGTCTGAGATACAGACGCTTGTAATGTGTTGTCTGTGGATGAATATTATAATCACACAATACATGGATTCTGCTGCTAATACTGTGAGTTCGCGGTGGTCCGGTCACCCGAGGCAACTTAATTTTTAATTTGGCGGATAATTCCTGTCACTAGCCAGCCCGGCTGGCTAGTTGAAAATAAAAAAATATATATGAAGCGAAGATTCAGACACACCGTCAACTAAAGCCGCCACATATTAAGCGTGTGCCGTGTCTGTGTTAATCGATGTGTTTATCGGCAGGACGGAAAATACCGAAGAATTCCGAATCATATCGTGTACGAGTCAGGCTGTCGGTTTTTTCACTACTGCGCATGCATATAACGCATCTCGTTGAATATCGCGGTAATCACGTTATCAAATTCAATAGATGTGGCCACATTATCGCCCATTTAAACACGTGTTTTTGTTGTTGTTTACATCTACATCTGCCAAAGCTACGTTGCGATGTGGAATTTTCTGAAAGGTGTACAGAAACCGCCAGAGACGGGGACAAAGCGACCTCGGTCTGAAGAGGAGAAAAAGGCCACCGATAAAGCGTACGAGAAGGAGAAACGACAAAGGACTTATAAGCAAACATGGGAGCAGGGTCGGCCTTGGCTGCGATATGATTTTTATGGAATAATTCATTTTTTTCAAGTTGATTCCTCATCAATATGAAGCTCCTAATGCTTTCTCTCTCTCAAATGGTTAAATACAGAAAGCATGTTGGACATATTTTGGGTGCTATAGTCATGATGGTAAGTACATGTGTTTTCAATATGTATTTAACAACAGTATCAAAATACTCGGGTTTTGAAATAAATGCACATTCGTCATGAACAAATGGTAACTACTCGCTTTTGTGTTATTTTTGACAGAAGCAAAATTCTTACATGCACAAATTTTGGCAAGTTGATTTTCTGTTTGGCGAGTTACTTTGGAAGGGAACTAGTCCGGCTGGCGGGAAAATAAATAAATAAATAAATTGAGCCCTGATAGCTAATGTCAAACAACAAGGGTCTACTTCCAAGTTAATAAAATACTCAAGACTTTAAAAAAAAAAGCCTATTAATGGAAATTAAAAAAAAAAAAAAATGGAATACCCATTTCAAGAAACGTCAAATATCCCTTGAAGATGCATACCAAGCACGTGTGCTCCTCAGCTGCTGTGGGAAGCCAAAAGAGTCAGACATGTTGCAGAAATAACTAACACAACATGGTTAAGTCGACGTGAACCGCCCATCCGTCATCATAAACACAGTCTTCCTGAGTGCGCTCGAGACCGTAAATGACTTCCTCCGCACAGATGCTAACTGAAAGAGAAGAGTGAACTGAACAAGTGACATTTTTGGCTTTCCAGAAGCGGAGGGTTCAACTGCGTGGTGTACGTGACGGCCGCCTGCACGAGCTGTACTGCCTCTGCTGCAGGGAAGGCAGTTCCCAGCTGGTCATTATATCAAAAGGAGATGTTCAGAGGGAGTAATAGGGTTGCCATACCACCTCCATGAAATTAGCTTACGGGCTCCGCATTCCACAACGCTGCAGCGAGGACAGGGGAGTCACGGTGCTCAGTGATCAACTCGCTCGTGACCAAGTAGAGGAGCCTGCCAGTCAATAGGTTCTACTGTTTACACAGGAATAGGCTCGAGTTACATTTGACGGAAAAGGAAGCTGGACTTTTCATTAGATGGGGCAAAGCTAGTAAACATTTAAACAATGCAAAAGGAAATTAAAATATTTCCTGACCAAAAATATATCAATTCCTTTCCATACAAAAAAAGGTCTTCATATGCAACCAACCACTGAACGGTGGCAATTACCCCCTTTTTTTTGTAGCCAGGGTTCTGTTGCAATTCTGTGCAAATTAGAAATGCTCGTTTACTATTTAAAAAAAAAAAGTGCATGTTCTTTCGCCATTACTTTTAGTCATGCCAGTTAAACATGATGACGGATCTCCAAGACCTGATCAGGGTTGGCACGGTGAATTTGATGTTGGGGAGGGGGAGCGGCATGTTTCCGTTTCAATTTTGTGAACAGCTGCTTTATTGAATAATCTGAAAATCCACATCAAATGACATGAACGCACAAATTCAATATGCAAGAAGTTTCCCCCCACCGAAATTCACGTTTCCGTTACTCGTTTACGTTCGCAGTTTCAAATTGCACATTAAAGTGAATATTCTGGACCAATTTCTCTCTCTTTTTTTTTTTTTATATATGAAAGTATGTCCCTTTACACACTCATCCAGAAGGGTAATTTTGCACAAGGCCATCTGTCTACAG
>JAPEIY010000009.1:19337302-19349064 GCA_026122135.1 Cathorops aguadulce | reverse complement strand
GAGTCAGGCCAAAATTACTTATGAACGTTTTTTATCTAAAGGTTATGATCGTGAAAATCTTGATTCATGTTTGGACAAGGCACGTAACATGGAACGAGAATCCCTGCTTGAGAAAAAAGAAGTTACGTCTGATAACCACATTGTTTTGTCCTCAACTTTTTCTCTTTTTTTTTTCTTTTACAAAAGAATGCTGGTTTCACTACTGTCTTGTACACTTTCTCTTTCACTCTTGCTGGCAACCTTCTGTCACAAAAAACTCGACACTCTTCTCTGTTCATTCCAACCTGCTTGTGCTCTCTTCTTCACCATTACTTTGTACAGTAGACCCCAGATATTTGAACCCATCTGCTTTGACCACCTCTATTCCTTGCTGCTGTACTATACCACTGTCCTCACCCTCATTCATGCACATGTACACTGTCTTGCTCCTATACTGACTTTCATTCCCGTTCCCTCTACTTCATACCTCCATATCGCCAAGGTTTTTTTTTTTTTTTCCCCACTTGCTCCCTGTTCTCAATACAGATCACAATATCATCTGCAAACATCATTGTCCATGGGGCTTCTTGCCTGATGTCATCTGTCAACCTGTCCATTATCATTGCAAACAGGAAAGGGCTTATGGCTGAGCCCTGATGCAATCCAAAATCCACCTTAAATGCCTCCATCATTCCCACTGCACATCGCACTGTGGTTACACTGTTCTCATACATATCCTTCACCAATCTCACACACTTCTCCACCACTCCTGATTTCCTGATGCAGTACCACAACTCCTCCCTTAGCACCCTGTCATATGCCTTCTCTAAATCCACAAACAGACAATGCAGCTCTTTCTGGCCTTCTCTATACTTTTCCATCAACATTCTCAAAGCAAATATTGCATCTGTAATACTCTTTCCTGGCTTGAATCCACATTGTTACTCACATATCTCTACCTCTCCTCTTAGCCTAACTTCCACTACTGTTTCTCATAGCTTCATACTGTGGCTGGTCAAATTTATGCCTCTATAGTTACTGCAGTACTGAACATCATCCTTGTTCTTGAATATTGGTATCAGTATACTTCTCCACTCCTCAGGGATCCTCTCACTTTTCAAGATCTTGTTAAACAATCCAATCAAAAAGTCAATAGCCATCTTTCCTAAGCATCTCCATGCCTCCACTGGTATATCATTTGGGCTGACTGCCTTACCACTTTTCATTCTCTTCATAGCTTGCTTTACTTCCTCCTTGCTAATCTGCTTCCTGATTCACTATCTCCACCTCAGCCAAGCTCCTCTCTCTTTCATTTTCTTCATTCATCAGCTTCTCAAAGTACTCCATCTGTTAAGGTACAGATGGAGACCCAATAGCAGTTCAATTCTTGGTATTTTTAATAATCACACAGGGGGAAACAAAATCCAACAAAGGTGTGGTGCAAAAGGCAAGGCAGCAAAAGGGGAAACGCTCAGAAGTTTATCAAAATACAAAGACAGGAACTAGGAGCAGGGCAGAAAACAAAACGGACTAGAAGCAACAGGAACCAACAGAGCATCTAAGGACACAGAGCACACTAGAAAAAGGACTGACAAACTGACAAAAAACACAAGGAGAACAGGGCTTAAAAAGGAGGAAGAGCACAAACAATAAGGCCAGACTAATTAGGGGCAGGTGGCAAACAATCAACCAATAAGGGAAGAAAGAAAACAAAAACACATGACAAGGTAATACATAAAGGGGCCACAAGAGGGAGGAGCAAAATGTAAACAAAAGGTGACAGGAAAAGACAGACTGTGACACCATCCACCTTCTTAATGCACACACTTCACTTGTCAGCACATTTCCCTATGCATCCTTTATCAGCCGAACCTGCTGCACATCCTTCCCAGCTTGATCTTGTTGTCTTGCTACTCATTACAGGTCCTTTTCTCCATCCTTAGCATCAAACCTTTCATATAGTTCATCACATGCCTTTTCCCTTCCCACTGCTCTCTTTGCTTTCCTTCGCATCTCTTTGTATCCTTGTCTGCTCTCTTGATCTCTCTTTTTAACCCAGTTTTGCTTTACCAATGTCTTCCTCCTTATACTCTCCTGGACTTGCTCATTCCACCGCCAAGTTTCCTTATCTTCCTTTCTTTGTCTTGATGTAGCTCCCCAGCTCCTTCCTATCTGTCTACCTCACCACTTCTGCCACAGTTGCACAATCATCTAATACCTATTCATCAAATGTCTGTCTCACAAATTCTGACTTATAATCTTCCTTTTGGTGTGAGGCTGTCATGAAAAGAGGGAGACATGGGTTCCTCATAACTCTATTTATTTCACTAGCACACAACACACCACTAACAGTCACCCATTTCTCTACTAAACTTCTGGCTTCCAGTCACGTCATCACACCCAGCCCCCCACTGGCTACCGTAGCCTCATATGAACAATAGGTTATCTCACAACATCTCCCCTTTTAAGAAGAAAAATAAACATTATCAGTAATCAGTGAAATTACTACTTGCCACTGAACAGCAACCATTGTTCTCTTACATCTGAACCCACTACCTGCAAGGCAGACAACATTTGTAACTATTCCACTGTAAATACCATAAATAAACAGTAACATGCATAAACAGTATCTGTTTCCATTTGACAGTATAAAACGTAACTTTTTTTTTTTCCATAATAATACTCTCCCATTCTCTCTCCTCAACTGAACACTGGACATCATTGGGGTAGACTACCCTCAGTCCTGAGAAGGGATTATTCTGCCCTTATGAGAGAGAGGAGGATGACCCCCCCCCCCCCCAAATTCAGTCCTCTTCGTGTCTGTGGTTCCTGTAAGAACAAACACCAACACAGATCTAGTAAAGAGAACTTTAAAGTCAATGTCTCTATCAGTCTCTAAATCTGAGAGGCAGTTTAACCTTGTGGCCCCTGGAGGTCAGTCTCCGGGGAGTGGTATCCTGGAGAGGAGACCGCGGGCAGGACCTGATGATGGTTGGCCCTGTGATGGCTCTTATGGTGTCGCTACCATTGTAGTTGGGGAACTGCAGTCCTGCTGTGGTGGGACAGGAGCATCACACTGCCATTGCTCTACTGGATTGGCTGCCTCAGGGACAGCCTGAAGATGTCACCTGTTGTGACGAGTCACTGTACCATTGTCCATTTCCACCACATAGGATCTTGGCTCCTTAGACTTGCTGATGACTGGAGCAGGTGTCTTCCAACCTTTGTCCCCATCGTGCTTCACCCTGACATTTTGACCTGGGTGCAGCTCAGGGAGAGGACGACCTGAATATATGTGGTTATAGAAGAACCTCTAAGCTTCCTTAGCCGCAGTGTCTTTCCGGGAGACGAGGTCCCAGTTGGCTGGCTGTGGCAGTAATGACTTCTCTAGTGCTGGGACAGTAGTGCAGATTTGTTGTGCTGTCATCAGCTGAGTGGGGCTTGCTCCAGTTGTGGCGATCGGTGTAGAGTGATAACACATTAAGGCTAGGCAGGGGTCGGGCTGTTTGAGGATGTGTTTAGCTGTTTGGACAGCTCTCTCTGTGGCCCCATTACACTGTGGGTAATGGGGACTGGGGATTCTGTGGGTCAAACCATACCTCTTTTTAAAGTCCTGGAACTCAGCTGATGTGAACTGTGTGGTGTTGTCAGTGACCAGTTCTAATGGAATTCCCCATCTCACAAACATGTTTGAGCTCGTCAATAACCTGTCTGCTTGTAATAGTCGTGAGAGGAGCAATTTCAGTGTCTCACGGAAAATAGTCCACTACAACAAGGAAACTCTTACCCTCCAGCTCACACAGATCAGCTGCAATCCTTTGCCAAGGGTCACTGGGTAGGGGAGTCATTACCAGTGTTTCACGTCTCTGTGTAGGTTTATGCTCTGTACAGAAGTCACATGATCTCACTTTCTTGGTGATCTGGGCCCCAATGTTGGGCCACCAGACTGTTAACCTGGCTCACTCTCGACACTTGGTTATTCCCTGGTGACCTTCATGCAGCTGGTTTAGAACATCAGATCTGAGTGCTGTGGGCATTTCAATGCAATCTTGGTACAATACTAGACCATCTGATTCAGAAAGGGGAGCCCTAGCTGTATGAAATACTCACAGGGGTGAGAACTCTGCCATTCTCTGTGGCCACTCTTTTTTGATGAAGGTGATCACTTTTTGAAGTTCAGCATCACCCTGTGTGGCTCTATGGATTTCCTCAAGCTTGGATGACTTGATTGGCTTGCTGGCCACCATACTGTTCACATATGCTCTGATCTGACCATCAGTGTCCAACTTGTGGTCTCCATCCAGGGGGTGCCTCGAGAGTGCATCAGCCACTGCCAGCTGTTTACCTGGGACATGCTCAGCGATGACATCGAACCACAATTAGGCACATGAGCAGCCTATGACACCTCAATAGGGTTTTGTCAAGGTGAAATGTGTTAATCAATGGCACCAAAGGCTTATGGTCTGTTTGAAGGTGGACCTTGCCCATCCTCTGGATGTAATGGGTGAAGCGATCACAGGCCCACACACATGCCAAGCACTCCTTCTCTATCTGGGAATATCTTTTTTCCACATCTGTGAGAGTACAAGAACAGAAGACGACAGCCTGCAACTCTCCCTCATGGTCCTGTAACAGGGCAGTGCCCAGGCCATAGCTGCTGGCATCCGCACTGACCATGGTTGGCTGGCCTGCGTCATAGTAACATAGTGCTGGTGCTGCCTCTAATGTAGCTTTTGCTTTGCTGAATGCCTGCCCCTGAGGCTCACCCCAGACCCATGCAGTCTCTTTTCTGAGTAGACTTGCGAGCGGGTGCAGCATGGTGGACAGGCCAGGAAGAAATTTGCCCACATAGTTTATCAGTCCTAACACCTGGCGAAGTTGCTCCACATTTGTAGGGCTGGGCAGTTTGGTGATGGCCTCCACTTTGTTGTTATCCGGTTTCACACTGTCAGCACTTATTATGTGCCCGAAGAACTGTAGTTCAGTCTGTCTAAAGTGGTACTTTGCTCTTTTGAGCTTGAGGCCTGAAGCTTTAATCATGCATAGCAACACATTCAGGAGGTGGTTGTGTTCCTCTTTATTAGACCTGTAGGCAAAGACGTCATCCATCACAACAATGGTTCCCTCCAGGCCCTTGAGCAGTGTGCTCATCAGCCACTGGAAAATCTCAGGCGCTGATGTAATCCCAAATGGCAAACGTTTGAGGCAAAATCTTCCCATGGGAGTTATGAACGTGGTTAATTTCTGGCAGCTTGGGTCCAGTAGGATCTGCCAGAACCCACTTGAGGCATCTAAAGTGGAGAAAACCTTGGCTTCAGCCAGCTTGGGCATTATATTGTCCAGTGTGGGCAGAATCTAGCATTCCTGCTTTACTCCCTTGTTCAGCCGTTTTAAATCCACACACACTCTGACCTCATCCTTGTTGCACTTTGGAGCAGGCATCATTGGTGCACACCAGTCTTTGGGTTCAGTGACCTCCTCTGTGATCCATAGGCTGAGCATGTGCTTTAACTCTTTTTTTTCAACTTTTGGGAGAAGTAGAAAGGGGACTCTGCGTGGCATGCTTACACTATATGGCACTGCATTGTTTATCACTTCTATTTTAACAGGCTCACAGTTCAGTAATCCTATTTCTCCAAACACATCATCTGTTAGGCTGCTGTTGATTTCATTGACTCTTGCAACCAGTCACATTCGCTTTGCCACAGACTTGCCCAGTAAGTTACTTGTATATTGCCCTTTAATGACTGTGATCCAGTACTGATCTTTCTGCCCTTGTACATGGTAGTGGCAAGGAATTTTTCCACACACAAAACTTTCCCTCTCGGGCTGTACACTGTCAGCCTGGAAAGGATCAGGATGGGCCTTTGCCATAACCCACTGAATGTCTCTTCTGTCATAACGGTCATGTCAGCCCCTGTATCGATTTTAAAATCTACTGGGTCACCATTCACCATCAGCTCAACATCCCAATCTGTGTCTGAGTCTGGTTCCAAGGAAAAGTCCTCTTATGAAAAATGAATCATCCTCCGATTCTGCCACAGCCTCGGTCCTGACTTCTTTTAGCATTCTGGTTTTGCATACAACTTCAAAATCACCCATCTTGTTACACTTCCTGCATCTTTTATTGTGGGCAGGACAGCTCTCATTTTTATCATGCATTCTATTGCATCATTGGCAGTTCTCTTTAGCGTCACTGTGTTTTTGTCCCTGTGACTATCATGATTGATCATAGCTCTGTCTCGTGTTGCTGTACTGTTTGTGTCTCACCTCATTCACTCCAGTTTCCACACGCTCCGAGCTCTGTTGTTTGACCTACTCGCTCTGGCGCGTGAGCTGGATTGCCCTCTCCAGTGTTAGATCCGCCTTGAGCTGCAGCCTCTGTGAGACCTCCAATATTCCTATCACAATGCGGTCCCGAATCTGTTCATCCTTACTGTTGCCGAACTCACAGTGCTGCGCAAGCTCATACAGGCTCCAGACAAACGCCTCCATGGTCTCACCAGCCTGTTGGGTCCTCTTGTGAAAGCAGCTGCGGTCATGGATTACGTTCCATTTGGGTACAAAGTTTTCATTAAACTTTTCCACCACAATTTTAAAGTCAAAATCAGGGTGTGAAATAGCCTCCATGGCAGCAGGAAATATAAATGAACTGTAGCTAAGCTCCACATCCCGCCCCATAGAATAGAGGAGAGAATTAACTTGTACCTCCCCGCTCTGCTTATCCAGTTTTGATGCCACTCGAAAGTGGGAAAACCTCTGCAGCCACACTGCTGGGTGGGCAAAATTGAATGGCTCTGGGGGACTAAACTTAGCCATCTCATCTCCAGTGTTAGCATGGGACCCCACTTCTGACACCATGTCATGAAAAGAGGGAGACATGGGTTCCTTGTAACTCCATTTATTTCACTAGCACTCAACCCACCGCGGCAGCGCGGTGGCGTAGTGGTTAGCGCTCTCGCCTCACAGCAAGAAGGTCCAGGTTCTAGCCCATGGCCGGCGAAGGCCTTTCTGTGTGGAGTTTGCATATTCTCCCCCTGTCCACATGGGTTTCCTCTGGGTGCTCTGGTTTCCCCCACAGTCCAAAGACATGCAAGTTAGGTTAACTGGCTACTCTAAATTGACCGTACGATAGGTGTGAATGTGAGTGTGAATGGTTGTCTATGTGTCAGCCCTGTGATGACCTGGCAACTTGTCCAGGGTGTACCCCGCCCTCATATGAACAATAGGTTATCTCACAACAGGCTCTTCCACTGTTCACCATATGATTTTTGACTTAGCTTTCTCCTTCTTCTTCTTCTTTTATCTCTATGTTCATCCTCCCAACCACCATCTGATGCTGCTTAGCTACACTCTCCCCTGCTCTCATTTTGCAGTCTCCAATCTCCTTCAGATTGCATCTTTGACATAAAATATACTCCATCAAAGAACACCTTCCTCTACTCTTACAGTACATATTACTTTATGCTCTTCTTTCTTTTTAAATTAGAAACACAGTCATTTCCATTCTTTTTTGCGAAATTCACCAATCCACCACATCCAATTCTCTTCATTGAGGATTACCCCTATGCCATTTTTCCTCCCATCTACACCATGATAAAGCTTTAAACCAACTCCAGTGTTCTTGGCCTTAGTTTTCTTCCATTTTGTTTCTTGTCCAGATAGGATGCCAAACTTCCTCCTCTCCATCATATCAACCAGCTGTCTTCCTTTAACAGTTATAGTGCCAACATTTAAAGTTTCAATTTTCATTTCCACTCTCCTGCCTTTTCTATGGTCATGTTTCTTCCAAATTCACCTTCCACCTCTCTTTCTCCTCCTTTTTCCATCAGTAGCATAGTATCCATGGGTACCCTGCTGGGAAATGGTTTCAGTGGCAGTTGTTGTTAACCCAGTCCTTGAACAATCCAGTATGACTGTCCACCTCTTCATCATCTGCATAGTTGATTTGGCATGAGTTTTATGCTGGAAACCCTTCCTGATGCAACCCTCCCCATTGATCCGGGTTTGGAACCAGTGCTAAGGTTGATTGACTACTCTAAATTTCCCCTTTGCAAGAATAAATGTGGCAGAAATGTTCCAGAGGTGCTCTAGATGAAGAGGAATGATTTGATAAATGAAAAAAAAATCAAAATAACTTTATGAAATATATATAATAAGAACAGGTATGGTACAACTGTACATTCATTTGTTCATATAGATATTTTGCTTACTGCATTCAATAATAGCTAAATTAAATAGATTTTTAAATGTGACCATTTTATAAGAGACTTCAATGAATTCATACAGTTTTAGTCACATCATAAATTTCAGTGTTCAGAAGGAAGTTTACTCCAAACGTAAAAAAAATAATGTCCTGAAATAGCCTTACAATTTAGACAGGACACCACTGAGTAGTTTAGGGATTATGTATTTGTTCAACTTTCCCCCTGTAGGTTAAAACATTTGCCAAGTAGTCCTACTCAAGCTTATCAAATAATAGTTCTTAAAAACCAAACAGTCATTAAATCAGCTTATTGCTGATGGTACATCCCCCCCAATCTAACCATAGCTGCCATATAATATTTACCAACAGAACAAGAGACTTTTCCAACACAAAAGATAGATATAGAAAATGACAATATATGGCATGAGTCGGAGCCTTATGACAAATCCACCTTGGATTTTTTTAATGGTGAATGTTCAATGCTTTAGTAGTCATGTCCCTTTTTTTTTTACTTATTTTATTTAGCAGGAGCCTGACAGGCTATTTGAAGCATTGTAAATGGCTGTGTTTGGCCCTCTGGCCACCTGTTGAATAGGCCTCCCTTCACCACAGTTCATATTACAGTAGCCTAGGTGTACTAATGCAGGCATCATGTACTCCAGGTTCAAGCTCTCTAGTATCCCCATGTGACCTCATACAGCACAGATAAACATGTTTTGTTACACACTACCAAACAGTCCACCTTTGAACCTATCAAAGCAATTTAAGCCATTTATCCCCAGAGAACAGTGTAAAACATCCCTCGGTGTGGGTCTGGATTTTAACATGTTTTGCAATTAGAACTCATATAATTAAGTCCCACTGGCCATGCAGTCAAGCAAACCACAAGTTGCTTAATTTGTGTCAATCTTGATTTGACCAGTACACTATGAAGAAATAACAGTGAATGAAAGTGTACAAAATACAATGGCATAACTTCAATAATATTATTTAATATTGTGATAAAACTATAACAAGCATGACAATGCAACTTTATTGAATGTATAATATGAATATTTTTGTACATAATTTCATACAATGTAAACGGAAAATGGCTAACATTTAACTTTGAATGGGAGTGACAGCCTATATATTATTATTATTATTATTATTATTATTATTATTATTATCATCAACTGTTAAAAAAAAAAAGACATGCTTATGACATGTCTGCCATTTCACATTAAGCAGCCACTCAGTAGACCACTATATCTTATTGTTCTATTGAGTCCACTTTGTTTTTGTTTTTTTAATCTAGCAATTCCATAACCAGTGTTGTTGTACTTGAGACTGGTCTTGGCCTCGAGACTGGTCTCAAGACCACTTTTTGAAGGTCTCAGTACACTTTGGTCTTGGTCATGACTTAGTCTCGGTTTAGGTAATCTTGACTACAACACTACTTTTCTCTATGACATTTCTTTGCATATGCCTAATATTTTTGTACAGTACTGTATATTTGGATATACCATGAAAAATAATAAATACACTTGACTTGACCATACTATATGAACACATTCATTGCTGAGTTGGTTTTTAAGTGTTGACCACCTTCCAGTTTTTCTACAGAATCTAGATAGACCTACACAATCACTATCGACTTAATCCTGCATAAAAGTGGTCGTTCAAAGAAATAAGATTAAATTCAAAGTGCAAAGTCTTTGCCATTGCTATCATGCAAGATAACACTTTGTAAAAGCAAGTAAACTAACACTACAGCTCTTCCTGTCAAGACGATTTAGCACCTATGTGCGTCATAAATAATAAACCAAAACTAATGCGTAACTGGCCTGAAGCAAGCAGTTCATGTAAGGAAACCCACCAACATCCCAGAGGTGAAGCTGTTCTGTACGGAGTAATGGGCTAAAATTCCTCCAAGCCGGTGTGCAGGACTGATCAACAGTTACCAGAAACGTTTAGTTGCAGTTATTTCTGCACAAGGGGGTCACACCAGATACTGAAAGCAAAGGTTCACATACTTTTGCCACTCACAGATATGTAATATTGGATCATTTTCCTCAATAAATAAATGACCAAGTATAATATTTTTCTCATTTGTTTAACTGGATTCTCTTTATCTACTTTTAGGACTTGTGTTAAAATCTGATGATGTTTTAGTTTAGATTTATGTGGAAATATAGAAAATTCTAAAGGGTTCACAAACTTTCAAACACCACTGTACGTACAGTACTCGTATTTGTTCTGGGGGAAAATGCAATGTATCCCTCCACCTAACTATCAAAAGAACATTTGAGAAACCTCGTTTAAAGGTTTGTAAGAAAGGTTCATGACAGCCACCTGAGATAACACTAAACATTGGAATTCTGTTCTATTTTTCTATTTCCAATCACATGCAGTGTAATTGAACCCCAAGACTCAATCCTATACTATAGCATCCATCATCAATCAATATTTTCATTCTCTCCAAAGGCTGATATCATTAATAACGTATGACATGTCTGTGCTGATAATAAGCTGGAGAATCTGCGCTCTTATAGTGCAGTAGTGACACAGAAAAAAATATATATATATATGTTGTTGCAGACACATGTAGGAACATGTAGCTTGTCTGTGTGTAACAGGTACAATCAAATGGATGAAGTAGGATTTGGTAGAATCATGATGAGATGTCGCATTCAGAGATGGGTAAGTAGGTGCTACAGAATTGTGGTACTTAACACATTAATGATCCGGGCTCAGTTACATATTTCAGATAGTTTAGAATGAACTCGACTCCCATTTTATAGTATGGTTCTGTTTGTACAGAGTCGGGAATGCCATGGTGATAAAAATGTAAAAATGAAAAAGAGTTTCTGTAAGATCTGTGGCTCTTTTGCTGGTCGAACAGCAACATTTATAAGATTGATTTGGGCAGGTGATGGGGCCACACACTCATGGGGATAAAGCTGAGGCTGCGATGAGAGATTTCTCAACTACCCTCTCTGACAAGCCTGAAATATGGTCTATCCTGGTTAACCAAAAGGAACACATACATTTTCTACATTAGAAGAGTTCCCATTATTTCTCCGTCAGCCATGAAAATCAATTCTGAAATGATTGTGTTCAGGGGTGAGGAAAAATAGTTGATGCTTTTTTTTTTTGGCTGGTCAAATGGATAGAAATTGTTTTCTTTTCCATTTTTCCCCATTCCATTTTTTCCAATACTACTCTGACTGACCTTTTGTAATAAGACTAATTTTGTACATCTCCCTCTATTCCTTACATTTCGGACTTTTGGTTATCTGAGATGTATCTGCTGTTTTTTCTCCTTTAATTCATGTCCCTCACTTTATATTGAAATAACTCAACTCGGCTCATGTGCAAAATCACTGAATGGAGTTCTGAAGGCAGCTCTGTTTAAGAGGTACAATGAAAAGGATCAGTTAACACACTGGGAGAAGAACATTTCAAAAACTATTTCTGCCTTCAAGCCCCATCAGTAATATTGTAATTACAACCCCGAGTCCAAAAAAGTTGGGACAAAGTACAAATTGTAAATAAAAACGGAATGCAATAATTTACAAATCTCAAAAACTGATAT
>JAPEIY010000009.1:18973041-18993576 GCA_026122135.1 Cathorops aguadulce | reverse complement strand
AATTTAGAGTCACCAGTTAACCTAACCTGCATGTCTTTGGACTGTGGGGGAAAACCGGAGCACCTGGAGGAAACCCATGCGGACACGGGGAGAACATGCAAACTCCACACAGAAAGGCCCTCACCGACCACAGGGCTCGAACCCGGACCTTCTTGCTGTGAGGCGAGTGCTGCGATTAACGTCTCTACTAGAAATTTACAACGAACAGAAAACGGCCCATCACTTAGGAGTTAGGTTAGTTTGCTCAGTACACATGACTATGCAATATCATCAGTACGCCAAGCAATTATGAAAAAACAGCCAAGTTAGTTGGCAGCACTTGTGTCAAATCGTGTTACATAGCTGTTGGGATGCTTTCAAACCACATTTGTTTCACTTACACTGGCCGAATTCTGTGCAACAAGAATCGTGTAGCTCTGATTTGAAATATTAATAAATTAAAATGCATATGAAGGGGGGGATAAACTTTAACATTTGTGTTGAAAAACAAAGTTGGAAATTGAAGAGAGATAGAGCGATAGTGAGAGCACAAGCACAGACCTGCCATTGCTGATTTGGGGAGGGGAATGTCTAGAATGGTCCGAGGGCTCAGAGCGTCGGTCTGGGGAGCGAGAGCGACTGCTCTTCTTCTTGTCGTGGGATCGGTTCGAGTGATCAGACGCTACTGAGTGGATATCTGAAATATCTGTCACCAAAGACCACAAAACATAAGCTTTCACTGGAAAAAAACATTACATAATACAAATTAATATTCTTCAGATAAAAACACTCATTCAATGCACATACTAAATGCAGGGTGGGGGGGAATGCAAGAACTAAAATTAATGCATACACTGATCAGAAACGACAATACTAACCATCTCTATCAGAAGCATTAGCTGAGGGGATACTGTCATCCAGATCAGGGATGTTGAGCAGTGTGGCTCTCTCGTCTCTCTGCACGACCATCTTCAACTTGCCCTTCGACCTTTCAATCAACTTCTTAGCGTCTATCAGGGAGAGGTTCTCAGTCACTGTGCCATTTATCTAAGCGGAGACGTTACAAAATAGTTAGGAGACTTTTTACACTGCACAAACTCCAACGAAGCAGGCGGCACACATTTATAGTCAGCGATTTGAATCAAGCTGGTTAGAGCTAGTTTTCAAAACTTAAAATGCAAACATAGTAGAAGCATGCATTCTGGTACTGGTTAAAATTCAAGCTTTATGGAACAGAGTGGTAATTATTTGGAAAATCAGAGGAGTTTTTTTTTTTAACATTGTGCTTACTAAAATCAGTAAAAGAAAGCGCAGAAATGTGCTATTCCCTGTGCACCTGCGCTGTATTTGTTTCAGAGTGGTTGTGGCATACAACACACACTGCATTATTTCTAGTGCTTAAAGTGCATATCACGGGTAAATTCAGGAGCAAGATCAATGTAATTCTCCTATTTTACATTAAACTGTGGTCAAGTATGTGTCACATTTTGTGACATTTTTTTCACCTTGTGCAACACCAGAAAAATTCAGTTGAAATCAAGCCATTTGAGGCGAATTGGTCCGCCTCTGAAAAAAACTTGCCATTTGGATTACCCAGCAAACATTGATTTTCGTCACGTCGCGTGCGGGACGCCTCCTTCTGAATCCTACGTCAGTGCTGGTTTGTTTATGAGAAAACGACCTGCTGGTTTTCTGCAAATTTCTTCGTCATCATGTAATTATTAAAATGGTTAACAGATGTATAGTAGGAGGGTGTAGCAACACCAATCATGATGGCATTAGTACTCATTGTTTTCCAAAAGACCGGACAATAAGAGAGAAATGGGAGCGCTTGGTCTAAACATGGCTGTGCACTGAAACCGTGCAAAGCTCGCGCAGCCTGCTGGCGCTTCCTCAGGTAACGTCACGATTCTGGCTCCAGACTCCCTTGGGATTTTTCCAGACGCGTTTTGCCATTTTATTTTTTTTCTGCTGTAGACAGATGGCCTTGTGCAAAATTACCCTTCTGGATGAGTGTGTAAAGGGACATACTTTCATATATATTAAAAAAAAAGAAGAAATTGGTCCAGGATATGCACTTTAATATAACCGATTTCTTAATACACTAAAGATCAAGAGTACTGCCTCCCTGGTCTAAGTACATACATTTTTAAAAAAAAAGCGCAAGAAAAACATTTTTCCAACACACTAATGCAAATTTTATTTAAGACAACAAAAGGTAAAAGAAAGCTTGTGTCTACAAAGTATTTTATCCTGTCACCAGCCTGTGTCAACTGTCAAATCAAAATTGATTCATAAATAGTGTCATTTGGTGCAATATTTAATATTTTAAAGAATTGTATAAAATATTTAATTTATTTAGATTGTCTCGTGTTAAGTACGTCTCACAAAAGAGGTACTAGCATTTGAATGCACATTAGCTTTTTTTTTAAATGCTGAAATAGAATGATGGCTATACTGACCATCTTTCCAATTTTATTTCCTAGAATAGGGTTATGTGGAAAAATATAGCAAACCAAGGAAGACTGGTAATTATTATTAAATAGCCAAGTATAATAAAATAAAACCACAGCAATAAAAAACCTTGCACTTTAAATTCACATAACAGCCACCCTGAGAAACTGAGAACATGAATAGTGGCAAGATGATATTTTCAGAAAATATTTGGATAAGTTAATTCAACACACCATGTTTAAAAAAAAAAAAGGTGACCACAAGTTCATATCATGGAAGTTTCTCAAAGTTTCCAATATCCTCATCTGTGAGGATATTGATCAACTGTTTTGATAAATTTGCGTACATGCTGGCTCGAAGCTATGAAGTCTATCTTCTCATGTTAAACCTCATTTTTCCTTACGAACTACATCGCCAATCTTAGGGACATATCAGGAACTATTTCATTTTGATGACATCACTCCCAGTGTTTTGCCACTAACTTGATGCATGCTGTCAAAATTGAAATTGTTTTGATTAACTTGCTTTTTTGTGAATGCGTCTATATAAAAGAATATTGCACGGTGGCAAAGACGAAGTTTATCTTCATGTTAAAAAATTTCACTTGTTCACTGCGCTCACTCATGAAATATTTTCATCACTGGAAAATAAACTTCATATCTTTGTGCCACCATGTAATATCCCGCTCTCTCTAATACACAGATACATGTATGTAACGAGATATAGCTTCTGAGCCTCAAGTGAATAAGGTTTTCTGTGACTACATCACTCATCTAAACATTTTATTGTGACCTGAAATCAAGACACTTATTTGGATCAATGATGCATGATGAGAAAGGTAGAATTAAACTACTCAAAACATACCACGCTGTGTATATGTAGAGCTTCAACATCCACTTCAACAGAGTCATCGTGATAGAGTCTCGTGGTTCTCTCTGAAAATGAAAATATATTACTCGTTTTTTAAAAGGGAGACGGTGATTATTATAAAGTAAGATAAATCCAAATAAAACACAGGCGATGTAATACCTTACAAAATGGTATTATATTCGAGATGGAGCTGGAGGAATTAACAAAGCCTCAAAAGAGCATCATCCAGGGGGACTGTGGAGCAAATTCACGTAAACTTAGACACACACACCTTGTTACTGAATTTACAAAGTCTGTGGTACTTCCATCAACTACACAGCCATCTATTATTAGTTTAAGAAATTGTTAGTTTAGGAAATTAACCAACCCGAAGCTTAGTAACCTAAGCAATTAAATAAGTGTTAAGGCGCTTTTGCTTCTATACTAGCCCGCTAGTATATCTACAAAACAACTACGACGGAAGTAGCAAGCCCGTGCACTTCCATGCTAGCTAAATAGTTAGCTATTACTGAGGTAAAGCTCCCTGCCAGCCAAAGCTGACTAGCTGGTCTGGTTCAGATAAAGTGTTTAGCAGCTATACGGCCACCAGGAGATCAAATTCGTTCTTTACAAACTTCAACATTATTAACCATATCAGGAAACTAGTTAGTTCCCCGAGTATGACAACTTGGTAGCTAAAAAATTAGCTTCAGTGTTAGCTATGGTATTAGTCACAAGACAAAATGGACATGGGCTTGGGCTAAAACGGAGCCCCTGCAAACCAAAATGAACGTGGCCTTAACCGAAACCTTTTACTAACTAAACAGAACGGCAAATAAAGTTAATCTCCTCTACTACCGGCGCAAATGTTAGTTGGTCATCTTCATGCTTAGCGCCGAATCTGCTTGATTTATCATGCAGTAAAAAGGTTCCCGCAAGAGCACACAATGTCCGCACGTCTCATACCGAGCGACTTACCGTCGTTCCAAGGAAAGGTGGTTTCCTTGCTCCCGTCGTATCAAGGCAACCTGCAAGCCAACGAAGAGTACTGCGTACCCACCGAAGTCCTTACAGTTAAGGAATTGAGTATAATATTACAATTATATAATCAGTAATCATTTGCCCTTAGTTTCTTCCACACCACATCCCCAAACAATGTACAGAAGCCCGGGATCTTCGGCGACACCACCACCTAAACCAATCACATTAAAGTAAAAAGAGCGTAGGTCCCGCCTTCGGTTCTACGGGGCCTCCATTTCAGTGTCCATTATGCGCAATCTGTGCTGCCTTTGCGCATGTTCTTTCAGCTCGGGTTGTGTAAAATGGCTGCATGGTTGTTTCCAGACCTGGCCACGTGACTGACGACGGCACCGACCACCATTTGCTGATGAGCAATTCTTTGTCTGGCTTACCTAGTCCAGGGTGCTGCCTCCTAGTCCTGACAATGTTCATACTACTTGTTCTGATGGTGCATGCACTTGGTGACTCAAGCTTGAACATGCTACCCAGTAGAATGTGGCAATATTAATCTGTGGTTCCCTGATATTTCTTAACAAGTAAGGAGCCACGTTTATACCTTTGTGTATTGCATCCAAATTGGCCAGGCTTAAAGTATTCAAAAGTGGCAGGTTAAATCAATTGTACCAAGATATGCTCTTGATAACCCTAAATTGCTTCAGGAGTGATGACACCCTGTCAACTTGAAAACATTTCCCCTCTTCAGACAAGTAACAAGAACACAAGTTTGGCCCTCTAGATAGGCAAGGTTAGATTCATGTGATGAACACCAGAGCTTGATAAACGATGGTAATAGGCAAGGCTACAGTCTTGTGGACACTTGTATTTGCACACTGAGTTTTTCCACAGCTGGCACACCAAAACCAACTGTTCAACTAACTACTAAGTCTTCAGTTAGCTGGGTCAGGTACATTGCCAGTAGAGAAACTGTGCAAAGCAAGGGGTTTCTAGATATATAGGAATGTAGTGAACAACCTCTGGTAATATACCCAGATCTGTCTCTGGCAAAATGGTATGATTTGATGAATTAGGTCACAATGCACTGTCAAACCAAATTCAAAGTAGTGGTGAGCTGACCTATGGGTGAGTAGAGTAGGGTTGTTATGAAATTGCAGCTGAAAGATCAGGAACCCTATGTACACAAACTGTAAAACAGCCTGCTGCAACAAACAACTGACCCCAAGTATGACTGTGGACCTGCATGAATGTTGGGGTCAAGTCAGCTCAAATGTCTGCACCCCTTACCCCTGAGTACACTATCAGTAATGGTTACCGAGTGGCCAGTATTTTTGCACCACTCTACCTAATTTAAGGAATCTGCAGTCCTTGACAAAACACCTCGTCATGTCTGGGACCTAAATGTGATGATGCACTTTGTTTTTATGTTCATTCTGGTATATGGAACATTCATTTTTTAAATGTCACCTCACCCTACAAACACCCTGCACCAGCAAACAAATAGATTCCACATGATTTCAGACAACAAATTTTATTAATACAAGTACACAAGAGAGCTGCAGTTTTGTTTCAGCCATTATTTAAAAATCACCCACAGAAACAAAGGTGGCGGCCATTTGGTAACAGTTTCCACAATCTGCCAGAACAGTGAAGGACTTCATGATAAAAAGTCAGACGTTAATACTGAAGTGTTGAACTGATGAAAATGATCACTTATACATCATATTAGACCCTGGTTTTCACTGAAGAATATGTGGCTTTGGACACAACAGCTATAACAGTTATATTACCATATGATGGTTATTTGGAAACTGGAAAGTTGCTGTTTTTGTAGTGGTGCAAAGGTATCTCATGGACCAAAACCCACTGTCCCAGAATGAGCTTGAAGCCTGTCTAGTTCTTTGAGGCCTAATTTGCATATATAGTCTTTACAGCAGGACAGGATAAAGTCAGAAGAAAAGTCAGAACTGACCTGGTCTCCTAACAACAAATGCAGTGATTCGAAGTTAATCTTTTGAAGTTTAAAAAAAAACAACAACACACACACTTTACCTTGGCAAGCGACTCAGGGCACATTTCATAGACAAGCATTCTCTCTCTTCAGCTATCTAGTTGTCAGCCCAGTAGTCCCAAAGAACCCCTCAAAACAAATAAGCACTGCATCAGTGAACTTAATTACCACTGCACCCTGGGTTCCAACAAAACTTGTTGCACCCAACGCAACAACATCCTGGACTTCTGACAATAATGCCTGAACCAGGCAGGACTAAAAAGACCAGGCTGTTTGTAAGGGTACATTTTAGGTGCCAGCAATAAATTTAGCAGTTTTCAGTGTCATCTGTAGTCAATTGTTGCAATGGAGGCTATGTAGCATGATAGTACTAATGTGTATATATAAAATATGGTTTAAACTGCAAACTATAAATTTTTATAAGTTTTACAAATGGCAAAAATACCATCCAATAATTTAATCAGGGCCTACTAAAGGCAAATAAGTAAGGGAACTAAACCTTTCTACTCATGTTCTATGCTGTCTCTAATAAGAGTAGATAACATAACTGGAGTAAGGGGAGGGGGCGTACACAAAATAAGTTGGATTGTCTTGGACATCAGAAACTGGCAGCTTTGTAGACATGTAATATCAAATGAGCAATGCCAAGGCAGATTCTGTACTTCTGAGATTCTATAGAGGACAAATTGAATATTTCAAGGTTGGGGAGTAACAGAGGGAAAAAAAATAAAGATGGGTAGACACCTGGTGGCTTAGACTTAGCACTGTAGGAAACAAATTTCTAAGTACCAATTAAGAATTCTCTTTGATTCCACCATGATCTGACCCCAATTCTCTCAAAATGGCATAATTTTCAAAAAAGAAATTAATTCAGGAAAACCTTGATAATCAGTATGTACTTGATTTGTTGAATAGCACATTGCAGGTGTGGCATTTCTTCCAAACAGTTATATCAACAGTTCGTCTATCGTCTCTCTTTCAACTGTGAGCGCTTTGATGTTTGAGGAACACCTGTAGTTCTGTGAAGGTCTCTGTACATTCAGTGCATTCATACAATACATCTGTTGATGTACTCTCTTTTGAATCAGCTTCTGACTCACTCCTTTCAACACTCAAATCATCTTCATTTTCTACATATTCCATATTGGCCTCTGCAGTTGGAGATGCTTCCTGACCATGCTTCTCAGACCCTTCTTTATCATGGTTCTCTAGATGGCGCTCCAGAGCAGAACGAAAGGTGAAGCGACATGGACAACGAGGACAGCTTAGCAATGCCCGAGAAGGGTTAATTCTGTGGTAACGCCCATGTCGCTGAAATACACTCAGTAGCCTAAAGACTCTTCCACAGTCTTTGCATTTGTAGGTCATCCGTGGCTTGAGTTGAGAAGTTTCTTGTGTATCTGGTAAGTCCTCTTTGTCTGGTGGTTTTGGTGACTGCTGGTCTTTATTGTCCTGACCTTCATGATCACTCTCATTGCTTGTCTGCATTTTTGGTGACTCATGTATAGCAGTTTGATCTTCATGGTCTAATTTTTCCCCATCTGGCTTAAGCTTTATGTCTGAACTATGGTACATGGCAACATGCCTTGTGACGTCACATCTTTGTGGAAAGTGTCTACCACAATAAAGGCATGTATGAAGGGTACCTTTATGGTATCGCATATGACGGGAAAGGCTACTGGAGTGTACAAAAACACGATGACATTGTTTGCAAGGGAATACCTTCGAGTGTGGATTACCTCTGGAAGCACCTCCTCTTGGTCTACCTCTCATTCGTGGCCTCAACAGATCCATTCGTTGAGTTTGGTGTTTTGAAACCATTTGACGCATTATACCATAATAATTAACAGACTGTCGTTTAATCTCAGGTACTGGTTCAGAGGAGTCCTCATCTGGATGATCTGAAAGATGATGCTCTTTCAAATCTGACAAGCACTTGAAGTGTCCTCCACACAAGCCACAACGATATGATCGGTCAGTAGAATTATCAGGAGAAGGGGAGGCATTTTTATTAGAGCTACTCTCATCCTGCTCCTGCATGTTCTCCTTTTGTGTAGGATCATCAGCTGCTTTGCTGACATGAGAATGATTAAGCAGATGGCTCTGCAGGTCTGATAACCAAAAGAAACGCAAGCCGCAAATCTTGCAAGGATATGATTTATCTATACCATTTTCACGGTCCTCATCAAATTTACTTGAACTCTTGGATCCAAGAGACCCATGCCATTCTTTCTGATGCAACAACAAGGTCTCTTGTCTCAAGAATCGTTTTCCACAATGTCCACAACTGTAAAAACGCTCATGAGCATGATTCTGAAGGTGCCCACGAAGGCTCTCTCGATCATAAAAAACCTTGCAACATAAGGTACATTTAAACCCTTGCTCAAGGGGACGATAGCGCTGATGCTGTTGTAAACTTCTCTGATTCCTAAACACTTGACCACATCTCTCACATCTACATTGGGTATGATCTCTTTCTGCCATTTTGCTTGAAGGCAAGGAATCCTGATAATGCGCTGGGTTTGACAATAACTTTGACATGGGTTTTCCAAATAAGAACGAAAAGTTTGATAAAGCAGATCTGTCAACCACTGTGAGTGTTCCATTTTCATGAAGTGCAAATTCAATAGGTTTGTCAGAACCATTAGCTGCAGTTTCAGAAACAGAAGAAAATGGGCCAATGGGTCCATGATTAGCCATGTGATTGATCAATTTCGGGTACTGGCCAAACCCTTCACCACACTCTGTACAGATGAAATCATTTCCAGTTGAAAAATCAAGGGAACGGTCTGCCATGTTTGTTCAACCAAGACTTGCTTAAAAGTCTGATGTAGAGAACAATTCAACAAAGAAAAAAAAAAAGGGTGGAATGAATGACAAGTGTTTCTGAAGGATAAATTGGTAACTGTAGATATACAAATCCTATGAACAGCTAAACTAAATACAATATTTACAGGATCTCGTACATGCTCACATATTACAAAGTTCCAGCAATTCTTCCCATTGTTACTTCAATTAAGTAAGTTATCGATTCATCAAGTCCATGGTCTCCAAAGTGCAGATCGAAAAGACTGAAATCTGGGATCCAAAAATACTGGAGAACAAGCATAAATGTATTCCTTTCTTCCTCTGGCTTGTAGTCTTGAATCAGGATATTAGCATCTAAAAAAGAGAACGGGAGAACATGAGTCAGGTATGAATGTGCAATATGCTCATTCAGTAGACACAGACTTCCCTTAAAGACATGTCAACTGAAAATGAATTTCAGCAATATCTATTTGTCCCCTTTATTTAATTACATCATTCAAAGGCTTACTTCACTGTGTAGAAAACCAGGCACACAATATGCATATAACTGTATTGTCTACAGCCATTGCATGATAATGACCTCTAGATTCTTACTGAAAACATGGTGGAAAGAATGTTTATTGCAGTTATAAGAAAAAGACAACTTACATTCAATCATGAATGAATTAATTACAAGTTGATTATTAATTTAATGAATCCAAAAAGCAAAAAAGAAATGCAGAATAGCTACAAAAGCACCCCAGTACATTATGTAATTCAGGACTTAATGTACAAAAGGTTCCCATATTAAATATACAGTAAACCACTTTTCCATAATTTCTTCTGAACTACATTTGTACTAACAGGGCATAAATAACATGAGCCTCTACTCTGTTTAATATACTTACCTGATGTTGGACAATAAGGGATGTCTACCATTGTTGGGTAATTAAACTTGAATTGAAAAATTCATTACAAATCCTGATTAGATGCTTGTCAAGCAACATCTGCATGGATCTCCCTTTGTAATTAGGGCCATGCCTGGGACATGCCTTAACCAAAAAGACACTTGTATCACAAAGTACAAAATGGTCTGAGCATCTTTTTTTGTTGAAAGTATACTGCCAACTTGAGTATCTGTGCAGCAGCTTGTCTAGGGAAAGAGATCTTAATAAATGGGTTGTAAGATACTGATATTTTCAACTACCTAAGGCACTGTAACAATGGTCACTCCTGTACAGACTACACTCAAATACCACCACAGCCCACTAATTCCAACAGTTATGCCCCCACAGGATGCAGGTGTGGTGATGGATATGTACTCCTATGCCATGAAAACTGTTCAGTACATTCCAGATGAAAAAGAAAGGGGCTTGAGGACCATTCACACCCGGCATTTATTATGTCTTCACACATATCCTGAGTGACCATTTGTGATCAGACCATGCTTCCCTGCTCGAAATGCAAATAAACATGCACATTGTTTTCAGGCCCCGTCCACACGAGTACGCGGCCTCACCCAAAACGCTGTCGTTTTGAAAAAAAAAAATCTCCGTAAACAAGGCGCCATTTCGATTCACTGGAAACGACCCAAAATGCTGTAGTAGCCAGGCCTGTATGTGGCACTGGTGTGGTGGCATCACAATACACTAAACCCAGAAGAGAAGCCATTGAGCATGCGCATAAAGGTCACACGCTGTTTACAAAACAAGCTCATAACACGAGAAGTTTTGTTGCTCCTCGCAGTAATATAAAAGCAGGTTTTATCGTAGCAGCCGTAATAGACAGAGTTGTTTCTGCAGTACGAGCACAAGCCTGTAGTCTGCCGTTGTTACGACGTGTCTGGCGGCGGCGCCTGAGGTTAAAGGTCAGAGGCGGGGCTTGTACGTCATCGTTTCTGAAAAAATCCGCTTCAGCGTCTGATGCCGGGCTAAAAGCACAGTTCATTGTTGCGTTAAACAATGGTGTTTGATAAACAGTTTGAAGGGTTGATCTGGAGATTGAGAGTTCTATTCACGGTTGGGTCATACCAAAGACCATCATAACTAGAAAAGCACTCTGAGAATGCAGACCTCTGCCAAGAGTCCGTTAAAAATCCAGGATCCAGAAGGTGATCCGGATCACGGCCAAAATTTAATGGATTTACTTGTGCCCAGTCACACCTCCGGAAAAAATTTCAGAGCAATCCGTTCATAACTTTTTTTTTTTCCCTGTAATGTTGCTAACAGACAAATCAACAAACAAACCAGTGCTACCGAAAATGTAACCACCTTGGTGGAGGTAAAAATGGTGCCTACTATCATCTGGCAAGGCATGCTGCAATCCAGATGTGAGTGGGGAGTTAAACACTCATGGTTACAAGAGGACGGGCCCCCCACTGTAACCCTAGCTATGTAATAGGCGAGAGGCCGAGAGCTACGGAAATGGAGATCGGCGCTGCCACATGGCGCAGGAAGGACTTTGACTTTTGGGCTGAGGTGCCCTTGAGTGAGGCACTTGATTCCCAACTGCTCCCTGGGTGCTGTTAGCATGGCTGCCCACTGCTCTGGATGTGTGCGCGCGCTCATTGCGTCAGCTGGGTTAAGTTTCTTTTTCTTACAATGTCTGTTCTTGCCCAAATAAGGATGGGTTCCCTTTTGAGTCTGGTTCTTCTCATGGTTTCTTCATGTCATCTGAGGGAGGCTTGCTCATTGGGGATAGATTAGGGATAAAATTGGCTCATGTTTGAAATCATTCAAATTCCGTAAAGCTGCTTAGTGACAATGTCCTATTGCTAAAAGCGCTATACAAATAAACTTAACTGACTCAACTTTCAAGTGGCTACACTGTCAGATTCATAGGCGTGCCAGTTGCTTTAGGCTCTTCTGCTTGATCTGATGCCCTTAAATATTGTGTACACAAAGAGAGAAAGAAAGCCCAACTTTTATTCATCATACACTTGTGAAATTCCTCTCTGCATTTAACCCATCTGAAGCAGCAGGCAGCCATGCTAACAGTTAAGAGTTAGGTGCCTCGCCCAAGGCTGTCCCATATTAACCTAACCGCATGTCTTTGGACTGTGGGGGAAACCGGAACACCCGGAGGAAACTCATGCAGACATGGGGAGGACATGCAAACTCCACACAAAGACCCCTGCTGGCTGCTGGGCTCGAACCCAGAGCCTTGCTGTGAGGCGACCGCGCTAACCACTTACACCACCATGTTGCCCAAACATTCCTGAAGCAAATCTGGAAGGGTTTGAACTTCACACGTACTTATTTTAACAGACTAACAATCATGAAACTGACAGACCTCATGTATTTAAAAATGGAGTGCTGTCAGTCTCAAACCAGAGGGGAAATTAATCATCTTTTGGGTGCGCCTGATTAGGGGTCGCTACAGTGGATCTTTTGTCTCCGTTGCTCCTGGTCTTCCGCATCCTTCTCTTCTACACCTGCCACTTTCACATCCTCTTTGGTCTTTCTCGTTTGCCTGGCAGCTCCATCCTCAACATTCTCCTTCTAACATGCTCTGCATCTCTTCTCAGGATGTGCCCATACCATCTCAGTCTCATCTCTCTTAGCTTAATTCCCAAGCTCTCCACATGTGCTGTCCCTCTGATGTGCTCGTTCCTTATCCTGTCCAACCTCCCATCGCAAACCTTAATATCCTCAACTCTGCCACCTCCAACTTTGCCTCCTGTCTCTTTAAGGGTACAGTCTCCAATCCATACATCACAGCTGGTCTCACTACTGTCATACATCCTACCTTTCATTTTTGCTGGGACTTTCCTATCACAAATGACTCCCGAAACCCTTCTCCACCTGCCTGCACTCTCTCTCTCACCTCACTATCACAGCCCCCATTTTCCTGCACAGTTGACCCCAGGTACTTGAATTCAGCAACTTTCTTTACGTCTACTCCTCGCATCTTCACTACACTCTCATCCCCGTTCTCATTGAACATTGCACATGCATTCTGCTTTGCTACTGCTCACCTTCATTCCTATGCATACCTCCATCTCTCCAAACCCAACTCAACCTCCTTTCACCACATATCACGATATCATCCGCAAACTTCATGTTCCATGGTGACTCTTGCCTCACTTCGTCTGTCAAGCTATCCATCACTCTAGCAAACAAGAAAGGACTCAAAGCAGATCCTTGATGAAGTCCCACCTTCACCTTGAACCATTCAGTCATTACAACTGCACACCTCACTGCTGTTTCACTAATCTCATACATGTCTTGCACCACTCTAATATATTTCTCAATATGTAAACAAATATGACTTCAACATGTAAACAAAGACCAAAATCAAAAGTAAACAGACAACTCAAAAGTAGAAAAACAATTCTTTACTATCAAAAGCTGATCATTTAAAAGTTAAAATGTATTTACAAGTAAAAATGGCCAACAACAAAGCCAAAGCACGAGCCATAAACATGCATCTGCAAACACCTACACTGCAGTAGGACACAATGTGACCAATTCAACAGGTATTGTGCAACAGTCCTCAATGCACAGACAATATAAAGCAGAACATGTGCATGTGAAAGTTTTATCACATTCGTGATACAACTGAAACAGGTCAAAAACAAAACTACAACAAACTTGTGAGAAATAATGAGAATGCTCAGTGGGAGACATTCAGCACAAGTAATACTGTTCAATTTTAAATGAAATAATGATGTACCTTTATCACCACCCACCATCATTGCATTAAAAATGCTCTGCCAGCTTATCATAGTCCAAAACCTTAGTAAGACATTTGTTTTTCCCCTTTAATTCATTACCTATTTGTAGTTTAGATGGCTGGAACTGCTTTTCTTAAAGTTGATGTATTAGAAGGACCATAAAATGCAAGATGAGTTGGCTGAACACACTGCCTTTCAGAAAAACCATGTCAGAAAAAGTTAGAGTAAGCACATTTAAAAGAGAAAAAAAAAAACACGTCATTCTGCAGTAATAAATAACTTGTGACAAATGCTGCCAATGTAGAGGAACTGAATATGCTTTTGTGCAAAAAACAAAGTATGTAGATGCGTGCAAACAGACAGCACAATCAGCACTGACTATAACTGTAAGTGATTTACTGTCCATGTTGAACCATATGGAGATAACTCAATTGTAGTCCAACTTCTTTTCAGCCATGCGCAACAATAGCATCTCCGAATATCTCTCGAGAAGGTCCATAGCACGATCATCCCTCAGCTGACGACCTGGAGAGTCTTCTGGAAGTTGTGAGACAGCAGAGTTCAGCTCCTGGGGACAAAGAGAGTGAAGCTCCTGTAGAATCCCGCCAAAGGTCTCCTGCAGCATGCTTTTCATCTGCATCTGCTGCTCTGACAACTCGCTGATGCCCTGCAACTATATGGAGAGGTAGAAGAGAGTTTGGCAGTGACAATGCAGCTACTGACACTAGTTTCTCACACAATGACATTATTTTGAGTATGGATTTTCCACATATCCTCTTAATTGTAATTCTTAATAAGTAGGGGGTCAACTGGGATGCCTCTAGTCTAGTCCTTGTTAGTGAATTGTATGTCAGAGATACCCTTTAAATACATTTCAAACCGAAAGGAAACTATTCGGCCCTGTTAATAACTGCTGGCAGTTTTGCAGTCTAAAAACGCACCATCGCTGGTTATCAGAATCAGAAACACTTATTGCCAGGTATGTGAACACATACGAGGTATTTGACTCCGGTTCCACTTAGCTTTCATAGTTCAACAGATAAAAGCATATATACAAAAAAAAGACAAACTAACAGGACAAAAAAAAAAAAAAGACAGAGTGAGTCTCACTGCAGTGATCATCAGGGGGAGATAATGTAACCACAGCAACAACCTTGCTGGTTATTCGCAGTGTTTTAATTTTTTGGGGGGGATTGCCTTGTATTTTTATGTGACATGCTTTCGTTTGTTTTTATTCACCAAATGTGATCTTTTTAGATGGCAAGAATCGCATTTGTGCTAGGACAACAACCATTATTTAGTAGTATGTGTGTCAGTACTGCATGTGTGTTATCTAGCAGAGTTAGATTTACAGATTTTGTTGCTCCACATGGTTTGATTGACTGAGATCATCTTTAATGAAGCACAAAGTTAATGGACAAGTAAAAAGTGACAATAGGATCGCACCAGAAAGTTATAAGCTTATTCCATGGTAGTCTCATAAGCGAGGTATCAGGGTTTTGGTACGTGGGTAAAATTCTACAAAAAAACAAAAGCAACAGCCAATATGTCGAAGCAGCAAGTGAACATTACTGACTTCTTTAACAAATCTAACAATGGAAAGGGATCCAACAAGCAAGATAACCAACACTGGACAAGTCTTGCAGTGACTGCTATTAGCGCATAACAAATCATGCACTTTTTTCGGCTGCTCTCGTTTGAGGTCGCCACAGCGGATCATTACAATCCGCATATTTGACAACCCTTCCCCAATCTATCCGGGCCTATAAAAACTTGAAAACAGGTCAAATTGGCATGAAATCATCAGAGGCTTTACTTTCATTAGTTTTACAGCAGAGCCCCATACTTATAGAAACGCAACAACCTGATTTTTGATGGTTTGACTGTACGACGAACATGTACCACCACAGGGAACTTGATCATAAGTGCAAGGCAACGCATCTCAAACATGACCACCAGACAATGAAATTTGTATCGTTATTTACATAAGATAGGTAGATCTTTATCCAGTGCTTATTTTTAATTTGCTTTCTAAAAATAATGTGGGATTATTTACTAACACATTTTACAGAAAAGATTCATGACCGTTTCATATAAAACTAGTTAAAACAGTTATCAGTACACTAGCTTGTTGGACAGTTGGTCGTGTAAGAGCGATAGACGGATAAGCGCAGGAAGGGCTTGACTGAAAGCACGCTGGCAAACAGATCCAAAATGTAGACAAAGTCAAAAAACAGGCAGTGATCCAGAGACAGAATATCAGAGGTAATACTCCCAGTTCAAAAACACAAACACACTCAAAACCAGAAAAGTGACACAAAATACAAGACTTTCGCAAAGTCTGTGTGTTACTCAGAGTCCTTGTAAGAATTTGCTCCAACTTGGAACAGATGCATGCCAATTATTCCTAATAGCGTGCATACACTTTACAGTCTGGCTGCGCTCCCGAGCTCCAAAGCCTGTGGCCGCGATAGATGTAACCAGACAACTGTCTGAAATAAGTTCGATATTGGATCATAACTACATAGTAGGTGTTGTAAAGTGAAAGCACTGGTTCACTGCGGTCCACCAGGCACCCAGCAGAGTCGCACCATAATAAATGTCATGGTGGGGTTTCTGGCGCATGGCATGCGGTGTCAAAGAAAGGAATAAACACATTTGTAACTACGATGCGTCTCATTATTGGCATCACTGTAACAAGACAATACAGCAATTTATAGACACAAAATACACTCCACAATTTGATGGTTCATATGCCATAATATTCTATTCAAGCTGATTTTGTGCCATTGTAAAGATTTTGCTCATACACTCATCAGGAGCTCCGCTTTCAGGCAGTGCCTAAATATCTAGATTATTTTTCACATATTACCCACGTAAATAACGAGATCAAGAACATTTTATATTACATTACAGGTATTTATAACAGGTGTGCTTATTCAGAGCGACATATAACAAGTGCAAAAGTCAGGTACAAGAAGTGCTGAACTTTGAGACAAAGTTTCAGTGCCGACTGAACAAGTGAGAGAATAAACACTGTGTAAAACACTGCTGTTGAAGTAACAATCAACAAGTAGCCAAGGAAAACAAGCTAACCATACAACTGAGATGATAAAGTACAATTAAATAGAGAAAAAATAAAACCCCAACAGCTAACCCTAAATACACAGCCTGGGTTGGTCAAAACCGCTACGTGATTACACAGTGGGCAGGGAAGCAGGGGAGAGGTGCAATCTTCAGTCTGCGCTTGAAGGTGGTCAGGGAGTCAGCAGTTCTGACCTCAATGGGAAGGTCATTCCACCAACGGGGAACCAGGGCAGGCAGTGGTCTTGAGCGGGCTGGACAGGAGTGGAGAGGAGCAGGGGCCAGGTGACCAGTAGTAGTGGAGTGTAGGGATCTGACTGGTATGTAGGGTCGGATCAGTCTCTGGAGGTATGCTGGGCCTAACCTCCTTGACTGCCTGGTGAGCCAACACCATCTTAAATTTGATGCAAACTGCAACAGGCAGCCAGTGAAGGGCAGCAAGTAGAGGAGTAATGTGGAAACACGTTACAGTTGTGCTTATAAGTTTACATCTGGCAGAATTTGTAAAATATACCATTCTTTTATATTAAAACCCCCCCACAAGAGATCAGGTAAAACACATTACTTTTATTTTAATGGGATCCAAATTAAACCATAATGCATCACAGAATAATGCAATCATTAAACAAAATGTAGCGATCCTTGTTCAAAAGTTTACATGCCCTTAGTTCTTAATACTGTGTATTTAACCCCCTTAGCATCAATGACAGCTTGCAATCTTTTGTGGTGGTTGTGTAGGAGCACCTTGATTTTCTCAGATGGTAGAGCTGCCCATTCTTCTTGGCAGTGTCTCAAGGTCCCGTAAATTTTTGGGTTGTTTTACATGAACTGCATGTTTGAGCTCTCCCCAAAGTGGCTCAATGATATTGAGGTCAGATTGTGATGGCCACTCCAGAACCTTCACTTTTTTCTGCTGTAGCCAGAAAAGGTTGACTTGACCTTGTGCTTTGGATCAATGTCATGTTGGAAAGTCCAAGTGCATCCCATGTGCAGCTTTCGAGCTGATGTGTGCAAGCTGTCCATCAATATTTTCTGATATGCTGCATTCATCTTGCCATTAATTCTGAATAAATTCCCTGTGCCTTTGTAGCTTACACACCCCAAAATATCATCCACCTCCATGCTGGTGTACTTTCCGTCATAGGCCTTGTTGACTCCTCTCCAAACATACTGTTTATGTTTGTGACCATAAAGGTCAACTTTGGTCTCATCACTCCAACTTCCTGACGTCGTTAGGTGCCGTTTGGCGGCACTGGAACAGTAATGGCTTTTTGCTGGCAACCCGACTGTGCAGCCCATTTTTGTTCAAGTGCCTCTTGAAATAGTTGCACCATTTTCTCACGATGAAGCCTGTATTTCAGCTGAAAGAGCCTGAGGGTTTTTCTTTGCATCCCGACCAATTTTCCTAGCTGGTGAGGCTGAAATATTTGTTGGTCCATCTTGGAATCAACAGAACCACTAATTCTCTACTTCTTTAATCAGACTGTGAACACTACTGACTTGCATTTTCAAATCTTTGGATATCTTTTTCCTGATTTATATAGTTCAACTACCTTTTCTCACAGATCTTTAGCGTTCCCCATTGCTCAGTAGCCAGCAAAGTCAGTGCAGCCCCAGGTGAAATGTGCAGAAGTCTCACAAGAGCTACAAAACTATTTATGCACAGGCACTAATAATCAAACATGTCACCAGTGTGGAAACTTATCCTTAATAACCAGTTAAACCTGGCTTTGTCAACTTGTGTGTATATCATATACAATTCAAGGGTATTGTAAATGTTTGATCAGGGCCATTTGAGTGATTTCAGTGAACATTATTACTTAAAGGAAACACATCATTATGTGACGATGAATGGCTTCACCTGACCACTATCCCTAAATAAAGGAACGGTTTTCTGCATGATCAGTCATTTTCCAAAAACTGGCCAATATTTCACAAATTCTGCCAGGGTATGTAAACTTATGAGCACAACTGTACCCATTTATTTCCCATTACCTATTTACTTTGAGATGCAAATGCTGCATTCTGGTCAGTCAGAATGCACTATTTTACATCTATATTTTAAGAATAATTCAGGGGAGGAGCCCCAGCCTTTTTTTCCCCTCCACACTGCGGTGACTTTCACCTCTGCCTGCTACTTTTCCCCCAAATGCCTCCTACTCCAAAAGTTATTGACAGGGCTGGCTATTGAAAAACCAGCAGACAATTGACCTTGCTGTGACCTTGACCCAGTTTGGTCAACTCCAAAATCTATTCAGTTCATCTGCTGGTTACAATGATAATTCCATATAAATCCTACAAACATTCAATCACTCTTTGAGAGATTATGCTAACAAGAATCTCAGAAGGAGACACAGACGCGAAAACTAGGCATGTAATGATATATTGTGCAATAAATTGTGCTTCAAATTTATGGTGATTTGAACTGATCAAATAAATGAATCCCAGTTATCATCAGGCTGCATAATCTCTCAGTTTTTCCTAGCTGTAATTGCATTTAGGTGTAATAAAGTAGTGGGCATGCATGTGACTTAACACTAGGCAGAAGCAACACAGCTCTAATGCCGCAAAAACACTCACTCTCACACACAAAAGCAGATCTAAAATGAGAAGAAAAGAAAGGACAACTTATCACACACTTGTGAAATTTCTGCATTTAACCCATCTGAAGCAGTGAACACACACATGCGCGCACACACATACCCAGAGCAGTGGGCACCCATGCTAACAGCGCCCGGGGAGCAATCAGGAGTTAGGTGCCTCGCTCAAGGGCACCCCAGTCCAAGGCCGTCCCATATTAACCTAACTGCATGTCTTTGAACTGTGGGGGAAACCGGAGCCCCTGGAGGAAACCCACACAGACACAGGGAGAACATGCAAACTCCACACAGAAAGGCCCCTGCCAGCCGCTGGGTTCGAACCCAGAACCTTCTTGCTGTGAGCCGACTGTGCTAACCACTACACCACTGTGCTGCCCCTATTTATTATGTCTTACTGTTTATAGTATTTATTTAATGTTGAAACATTTAATTTAATTATTTTTAAGTCCTTTTTTGGTGTCCAGAATTTCTTTAGACGCCCCTAAGACTTTTCCACAGAGGATATTACACAGTGGTGCGAAGAAATGAAGTTTATCTTTGAGTGGCAAATGGATATTTCAGAAGCGAAAATATTTTCAACACGAGAAGACAAACTACATATCGTCATGCCACCATGTAATTTTCCTTGTGTTTCAACCAAAAAAAAAAAGCAAGTGAATTAAAAGAACTTTAATTTTGAACCGGCTCACCATTTTTACAACGCACGTCCAGTCAGCCAGAAAACACTGCGAGTGACGTCATTGGAGTGAAATATTGGGAAATACGTCACTCTGATCCGCGATGTCTTTCATATGGAAAAATGCAAGTTTTTTCAACACGAGAAGATACAGTAAACTTCATATCTTCAAGCCAGCATGTGATTTTTCTTTTTATTACATAGACAAACAAAAAGTACCCAAATTTATCAAAATTCATCGATTTCCTTCCTAATGACCTAGAGATTTGTCACGGTTTTGGTTCTCCATGTCCCGGATGGAGCTCAGATGAAAGATTTGAGCGGTGTATCTCATCTCATTATCTCTAGCCACTTTATCCTGTTCCACGGGGTTGCAGGCAAGCTGGAGCCTATCCCAGCTGACTACGGGCGAAAGGCGGGGTACACCCTGGACAAGTCGCCAGGT
>JAPEIY010000009.1:18458896-18472849 GCA_026122135.1 Cathorops aguadulce | reverse complement strand
GGAGTAAATCATATTCCTCATATGATGCACAATACATGAAACATAAACTGAAGGGGATGCAAAGTTATATATTTTTTATAAGTTTCTTCTATTTCTTTTCCATATGGGTGAGAAATTGAATGTTAGCTCCTGTGTTGAATTTCTGTGTAAATGTATATGATGAAGTCGTGGCAGTGGAGCTCAGCAGCTTCAGGAGCGCCACATCTGCAGGCAGCACGCTGCAGCATGGAGCGCGCAGGGAAAAGGGAACGAAACAAAAGAAACAAGTGCAACACTGAGCCAATCACCACCCCCTTTTCCCTTTTTTCGTATTCACTTTGTACACACACACACACACACACACACACATTCCTCATTCTTGGCTCTGTTATCCGGCTCCTCCCATCTTTTTTGGAGTATTTTCTTCTCTCGATCTGTCATTATGACAGTGTGCAAATATGCTGAATTCAGAATTGTGTAAATGCGGCTGTCATTTTGGTGGATTTATGATATGAAACGGAACTAATTAACTGGCAGATGTTCAAAGCATTTGTTCTATGCATGGGTACTCTATTCTATATGTCATATGTCATATATGTTCTATATGTATTTATTCTTAAAGCCCATAGGTTTGTCTTAAAAGGGCGTTATTGAGACAAATTCTGGCTGGGAATGAAGCGATAAATAAACATGCCCCACTCCATCTTCTTCTACAACAAAAGACGCTTATGGTTTTGGGTATCTAGGGCCATGCTGTAACACTTAGAAGTATTTATTCCTGGGTCTCGACAAACATTTCTCAAATGAAGTGGAATGCATCTTAAGAACATGGCGTGCACAGGTGTGTGTGTGTGTGTGTGTGTGTGTGTGTGTGTGTGTGTGTGTGTGTGTGTGTGTGTGTTTCTATGTGTAGAAAAGGGTGGTTAGTTGCTATGCACTGTTCAGACTCCCTTTCAGTCGCCCCTTGAATGCTGGAGTCGAGTTGCCATGGAAACACTGACCCCTGGGAGTTGATGCTTTTCACGAGGAGCCTCTTTTTACCCAGTGATTCACAGCACAGAAAGCATGAGGACAAAAAAAAACCCACAGTCACTCGCTCGCTCGCTCGCTCACTCACTCAATACTTTCTATGCTATGTAATAATCTTGGATTTGTTTTAAGGGTTTTAATCTAAACCCCGTTAGGTTCTCGTTTCTGTTAAAACCTAAACAGTAAACTGTGTTTTGTGAACCTAAAGGTGCTTCTCATGTCTTTTTCCTTCTTTGCATAATGTAACTCCTGCCTTTCCTACCCGTTTGTTTCGCCTCATTGAACGGTATCTCATGTCGAGAGGGCTGTTTGAAAATGATGGTCGTGGGACATAATGAAGAACTCTGCTTGTAGCTCATCCAACACGAACATCGCCATGACTATGTCGCCATTTCTGACATCATTTCCTAAGTGACTAAGAATGCCTGAACATGTTTGTTCTCTCGCAGAATGAACCCTGTTTTAATAAGCTCAATATGCAGAGAGAACTTTGTGTACCCTAATGAACATTAAACATTGCGTTTCAAACTCATGACACCATGGCAACCAGTGTTTATATTTCCTCTGTCGGTTTTTTTTTTTTCAAACAGGAAATTCATCAGTACAGATATGAGCCAAAGAGTGTCAGGCCAACATAGTCCCACACACTTGAACGTAATCAATGACTAGATTAAATTCAAATGGATAAGTATTAGTGAAGAAATGTTGTTTATCTTATCGTCAACCCAATACGCTGGTTTGGTGTCGCTGAAGTTAATCATTTGATCAGTGTGTTGATGTTCCTCTCTGCTCTGCTCTCTGTGCTTGTGTTCTCCAGGCCAAGCTGATTGTGCCCAACAGTACAGCAGGGCTGATCATCGGTAAAGGTGGTGCTACGGTGAAGGCAGTTATGGAGCAGTCAGGTGCATGGGTTCAGCTTTCACAGAAACCTGAAGGTATCAACTTGCAAGAGCGTGTTGTCACCATCAGTGGTGAACCTGAGCAGAACCGCAAGGCTGTGGAGATAATAGTACAGAAAATCCAGGAGGATCCTCAAAGCAGCAGCTGCCTTAACATCAGCTACTCCAATGTCACAGGCCCTGTGGCCAACTCCAACCCAACAGGCTCACCGTATGCTAACTCGGCAGAGGTGATGCCCGCTGCAGCTGCTGCAGCTGCCGCCACAGCCTCCAGCCTCTTGGGGCAGGCCAGTCTGGCAGGAGTGGGTGCCTTTCCTGCTGCTGCCATGTCCAGCTTCTCAGGAAATGACCTCCTGGCCATCACGTCAGCTCTTAACACATTGGCTAGCTATGGATATAACACCAATTCCCTGGGTCTGGGGCTCAATCCGGCTGCTGCCTCAGGGGTCCTAGCAGCTGTGGCAGCCAGTGCAAACCCTGCTGCCGCTGCAGCAGCCAACCTGCTGGCCTCCTATGCCAATGACGCCTCCACCAGTACCGGCCACCCTGCCACCGGTCTGGGAGGATTTACGCTGGGCTCACTGGCTGCTGCCACCGGAGCTACCAACGGGTACCTGAGTGCGGCTTCCCCACTAGTAGCGAGTTCATTATTGGCCACCGAGAAGCTGGCTGAGGGTGCAAAGGATGTAGTGGAGATTGCCGTACCTGAGAACTTGGTGGGAGCTATCTTGGGCAAAGGTGGCAAGACGCTCGTGGAATACCAGGAACTGACGGGAGCCCGAATCCAGATCTCGAAAAAGGGAGAGTTTGTTCCTGGCACTAGGAACAGAAAAGTCACCATCACAGGATCACCCGCTGCCACACAGGCAGCCCAGTATCTCATCAGTCAGCGAATCACATACGAGCAGGGTGTGAGGGCCACCAATCCGCAGAAGGTGGGCTAAAACAGGGAGAAAGAAGGAGTGGGGGATGGATGGAAAGATACAGAGAAAGAGAAAGGAGGGCAAATTTTCAAAGGAAATCATCCACTACGTGCTATGTGCATATTTCAGTATTAAAAAAAGAAGGAAAATAGTCCACCTTGCAAGAAAAGGAATGAGTAAAATATGAAAATCAAGAAAAAAAAACATGTAAAATGTATATATGGGTTTATTTCTTAAGTTTTCATCTTTCAGGATTTTTTATTGGTTGAAAATTTGGTTTAGCTTTTTCAGTTTTTCTTTTTTGAGGGTTTTTTTTTTTTTTTGGACAGTGGTGAATGGTATTTCAGACTGGCATGCTTGCTGCCACTCCCAGCAGGTGGTGGGGTTGGGGGAGAACAGGGTGGAGCAGTTGGACTTAAGCCAACCTGGAATCAGCCCTATACCCATTGCCAGTCCCTTCTTAGCTGACAAGATTATTATTATTATTATTATTATTATTATTATTATTATTATTATTATTATTATTATTATTATTATTACATTTTATTTTTAACTCCTACCCTCCTTATAAATGGGCCTGATGAGACAACAAACAAGTGCTTGAGTTTTAGACTTAGGGCAAATTCCCCCATGTGGTCAGTGGTACTCCATGCCACCCTACCGACTGTCCAAGTCCTCATAAGTCCCAACCAGCCCAATCCCTGCAGGGCAGGCTGGGATTAGGGGCATGAGGAGAACCTGATTAAGGTCTCTCCATCTAGCTACTAGCTAAAAACCTGGAGTTCTCTTTAAACCAGGTGCATGACATGCAATCTTATTACAGACTTAGCTAGCATAAGGAAAGTTTATCGATCTGGTTGGGGACACAGGCCAAGCAAAATGCACCTACTTGGGTCAAGTTGGTACCAGAGCAAAGAGATAATGTGGTGATATGCATCTGGTATTAATCTAAATACTATTATTTTTAGTAGTAGTTCTACTCTTATTAAAAAATCCTCACCATTGATATTATTTATTAATATAATTTCACCCATCAGGATTGAGGTGTTTTAATTTTTTTAATTAATCTGTGAATTCAGGTTGACATGAATGTAAAGACAATATTTTGGATTTAGTTTTTTATTTAAGTGAATTGAATAGTATGTCACAGTGTAATATATGTCTTATTTAAAGTCCAGTGACAACTGCACCGTCGGCACCATCAGAGAGAATAGGAGCAGGTATAATGTACTGTACGTTAAAATTAATACATGGAACACACACACGCACACACACACATGCGCACACACACACTTACATAGGCACATACATGAAAAAGGGAACCACATCTGACTTAAGGGTAGACAAATCATTGAAAGTAGACAATTCACGTATATACATGTCTAATTATAAAAAAATAAAAAAGGTAGGATATTGCACAAGTTCAAGGGAGTGTGCCGATAACAAGAACAAACTTATTCATGAGATCAAATCCCTTATGTCTTGAAATCCCATATCCAAAAATGTCCGCTTTTCTTTTTCAGAAAATGTGGTGCAATTATATATTTAATTTCAGCAAGCTAATTGACGACATATACTCAAGTCAGTTGTCACTGGCTATGGACAAATTGTGTAGATGTATCATATATCAAGCAGAAATATGTCTCTTTGTGGACACGTACTACTGAACAACTACAAACATGAACAAAACTTTAGTTCTGATGAGCACAGGGATGCTATTTATTAAGTAATTGCCCTGTTAATGAATATGATTTCATGGTGGCAAGGAGATTAAAAAACACAAGCATCTTTTCATTCTTCTGATTTTTTTCAACTTGATTATGGGTTGAGATATTAGTCCTATACGGCGGGTTTCATTAGTTTGGGACACTCTTTTGAACTTCAAAAACCTCTCTGTACTCATCAGAACTACCTATGTGCTGCTAAACAGTCCAATAGACATGCATACTTTTGTTGTTAGAATACACTGAATTTCGTCTTAATGCACTGTGAAGTGTGGAGGCCATGCTTGAAGGCCCAGAAGTCAAGGTTCTATGTCAGCAAAAAAAAAAAGCATATTGGAAGGTGGAATTGTTCAAGAAGTGTAGGGTGTCAGAAGAAAACAGCTTAGGACCGACTGGTTTGCTACACACAGAAAAGATCTAACTGATGATGAAGAACCACTTTCTTTGGGTATCATATTGCTACTATATCAGACTTTCAGTTCCCAGCCTTCCTCAAAATTACCGCAGCATCCATGGTGCCTGCTCCCGTATTAATGCTGATGATGGGAAGAAAATTCCACGTCCAGCTTAAATGACCCATGGTCGTTTGTGGTTTCATTCCAAAAATTGAATTGAAGTTCATCTAAAAGGAGATTTTCAAGCATTTCAAAATGACCTTTCACTTTACCAATAGCCTGGAGGAACAAAAGAAGCAGAACAAAAAAAATTTAAAAAAAAATGAGACCCAGAGCAGAATCTAGACAGCAGTGTGCTCTCTCTCTCTCTCTTCACTGACTAAACATACAATTGTCTTCCTCTCAATTTCTCAATTTGGAACACCAGGGAGAGTAAATCTGAACCGATTGGTAAGGAGACTTCTTTATTCCCATCTAACACCATCAACCTTTCCTCACCACTTCTCAACCCCTCTTTACTTCCGTGCACCTCCCATTTTGATACATCAACCCAGAGTCCCCCTTCTCTCACATCTCTCCATGGGTGGCAATGTCTGGTGCTAAAGTGCATGTTTGCTTGCCCTTTCACAAAACAGTGACTCCACAGAAGAGAAGATGTGACCTAGGTGTTGCTGTGTAGAGAGGAAATGCTTGCACTAGACTCCGATGCAGGTCCACGTTTTGAAAAAGACACTGTGTGTAGCGCCCTAGTAGGAAGATATGTTGGTTTTACTGATGAGGGGTAAATGCAGTTAGCGTGAAGCCTTTAGGAGAAACTATGACTTCAGCCAACAAGGAAATAGTTTCGCATCTTGTTAAACACACTAATGACGCTAGTTACTAATTATGCTAGCGGCTGCAGTAGACAGTAGTATTAATGTATTTTCCAAATAACTGAAGGCAATGATGGTTTGTGGCTGCCATATCGTCTGTAAAGAGCGGCGAAAGTTGAAAAAAAAAATAGAGTGCCTCCGCATTTTAGAGTGCATATGCGTCCCACACATAAAATGATATACATGTGTACAAACACACCTGACTCATGTCACACACACCCTGAACACCACAACAAACACACGTAAGCGCACTTACACAGACACTGACATTTTTGCAGGAAAAAAAGAGGATAATGAAGATTCATTAATTACAGAGAAATTTGTTTCGTAACATTAAGAAAAGCAAAATATTACTGTGAAATTTCAATGTGAACATTAAGAACAGGTGCCATTATAGTGTGCCTAGGAGCAGCTTCCTGTTTGCGTTTCGTTTTCCTTTATTTCAGTACTTAAAATGCATATTATTGGGGGTGGGGGTGGGGGGGCGTCTGCATTTTTCTGTTGTTAGTAACTGGGGAACTAGATAAAATGTGATCAGTACTGGAAGCAATATACGTAGTAGCATGTCGTCCTGTCTCGTCTTTTATTCTGTCCGTGTAGGAGCTTTCGATTTACCTAGGTGTTGAGTAGGTTTGCATATTTAATATTTTTTAAGTTGTGAAGATGCTGCTATTGAATAAGTGACGTACTAAAATTTAAGATAAACATATCTGGTCAGTCGTTAGCGAGGTGTGCTAGTTCTAAGAGGTGTAATAAATGCTACATGATAAGATAATTGCTATATTAAACAGAATACATGAACGTGCCAAAATAGACGATTACAGATTCAGCAACTGTAAATGTGTGACTGAAACACCATTAGCTACAAGCAGACTTACTTTTATAAGTTAAAAAAAATAATGTGAAAAGTGCCAAACAAACCACAATTAAGGTATAACTAGCAAAGTGGCCGTTTTTAAAACTAGTAGGAGAAAAATAGATGTTAGTGCTATTAAGTTAAAGGTTTTCGGCCCCTCATGAACTAATACAAGAGGAACGTGTAATGAGGGAATCATCTTGCTCACCTGACAAATGCATATAGTGCCATGTGGCCATTAATGCTACATTACTGGGGCTAGAAGACTGCCGTAGACTTAGGCTAGCATGAGTTTAATACGTTATCAGCATTCTTAATACAGCCTTTTCTAGTTCTGAAAATGTATTTTGTGACAATAGATGTTATCTTTTTTTGCACGTCTATATTGCATGATATCAAAAAAAGTAACGTGTGGATTTAAAAAAAAAACAAGAAATGAAAATCATACAAAAAAAGAGAAAACATTAGGCAATGTGCATTCATTTTGAGAACAAATCTTTGCATGCCAACATGAAGAGCATTGGAGTTTTCTTTTACACACTCTGACCTGTCTTTTAGTTCTGCGAAGACGAAACTGAAAAAGTTTTCTTGTCCATCTGCAGGAACCAAAATCATTCATACATAATCATTGTGCATTTCTTTTTGTTTGCAGTTTTGAACAATATTTCAAGAGAAAAATGTCCAGATGTGGTTGTGACCTTTAAGCTAGCAAAAGCAACCTAATTAAAATTGGGTTTCAAACGATTGTTTTCTTTCTCACTAAAACTGAGGTCTTGTCCTTGAATGTACTCACCACTGCATAACTTTGCATATCACTTTCAGTCATGACTTTTAAAGCATGATGTGTTTTTGTATATTGTGTGCCAATACTAACATCTTTAAGGCTACATTACGCACAGTGCTTTCTTCTGTTTTTGCCACATTATAACTCACATTATGCTCAAACCCATGATTTTGATGATACGCACTTTATAAGCCTTTTTCGCCCAAATTCGAAATGACAGTGAATGAGTTATGAAAACGTCTCACCTGAGCCCTCTGTCTCTGCTGTTCAGATTTTGTGACTTCCAAACCCCAAAAGCTATTCTGCTAAGCCAGTCTTTTATATGACAGGCTAGCCGTTAATCTCTGGCTATCTCCATTAGTAAATGATAAATGATGAATAATTGATGAGCATTTGGAGTTTATTGTCAAGGTGCCACAAAGAGAATGCCACTCTTTACACATAAAACATGTTCAGTTATCCAAGCAAGCTCGCTTATACAAATTTACAGAAATTGGAGATGCATCTTATTGATTTTTTGAAATTTGAAAACCAAATAAGGGGCACGTTCCAAAAACTGCAAAACTTTTCTATTAAGTCTATATATATCAGTGATTGCACGGCATTCAGCCATGCATTGGTTAAGGCACTTTGTAGAGTATGACTGAGGGTTTTCTCTGTCTCAATGCTTTTAGCAGCTTTACTGTACGTGTGGACATGTTGTGGCACTTCTCTGTTGGTGCTCTTGCACAAACGAGGCTCATGTTTTGTCTCATGTTACTAAGTTCGGCGGCTTTGTCACAGGCAGTAGAGTAAAGATTAACGCAAATTTTTTATGAGTTATTCAATGTTGAGAAGGTCATTGCTGTTAATACAGGCTTATTGCTAGAGCATTGCACTTTTCCAACTCCAATCTGGCCCCACCTGACCCTCTAAACAAAACCTGGGGTCACTCTTATGCTTGTAACCATCAGAAAGCACCAGCAACGTTAGAACACATTTGTCATATCACTGTTCTTTTCTCTCTCTTTTTTTTTTTTAATTTACCTGTTTTTGTTTGTATGACACTCTCTAACCTAGACCAAGTATAACAAAAATGTCATTCATATGTATCCTGTTTACTCTCCCTTTCCCCCTTTTGCACTTTTCACTGCCCCCCTTTTTCCAACCACTACCCACACTTCTGCCGAACCTCTCCCTCACACCCTCCCAGACTTTCTCCTGAGTGCCAAATGACAACAGTACCATTCCAAACGTTTTGAGTTCTCTTGTATGTTGGACATCCATCGGACGCACCCATGAAGCCAGCATGTTACTCCATAACATGATGTCAGTCATGATGCCGCAACATTACCCCCAAAAAATGCAACCAGTAAAAAAGCGAGATCTGGAATAACACGGTAAAAGGCTGGCTACCTCTCATAAACTGCTTTTCCTAATTCTCTGCCATCTCTTCAACCTCCAGGACATCACTGATTGTGTGCCATAATGTTGGGAGCACTTGTCACTCTCCTCACCCCCAAGTCTCTCCATTTGAGTTTTTTCGATGGGAAACATTAAAACAACAACAAAAAAAATTTTCATTTCGATGACAGCTTTTTTTCTTTAACATAGAAACATGCTCAGAAAAAAAAGCTGAGGAGTGTAAACGTCAGCTGCGCAGTCATCTTCTGTCTTCTGAACTTTGAACTTTTCACCCCTCATGAACTTTATTGACCTTCTTCCTTCCCTTCTGTGTTCATCAACTGTTTGGACTTAAAATCTCCATTCCATCTCCAAATCTTTTAGAGACTGTGCAATTATAGTTGATATGATTGGATTTCTTTCTTTCTTTCTTTTTTGTTAAACTCATCATTGGGGACAATTCTCAGAGATAAAGAATAAAAGCAAAAGAAAAACAAAACAAAAAAAAAATCTAAAAAAAAAAAAAATCCCAATTGCTTCTCCACAGCTTAATTTTCTCTTTTCATTGTAAATATTTTTTGTCAGATTTTGTTGAACTGTAACCAGAAGAGCGTTCAACAGAACGGGGCTGGCAGCATAAAATCGGTTTTGTGGAGTGCTTTAAGTGGCATAGGATAGACATCAGGATAAATTAGTTGGATATTAATGAAGCATGCTATAGCAACATCCATAATCCTTATTGTAGAAGGGACAGTTTACATAGACTAGTGAAAGAAATGAATTGAATTTTAAAATAATGTACGCACGTGCAAAAATATTTTATTCCTGCTTTCAATCATTAATTATAGCAGCTGCTTTGAAAGAGTTCGTTTAATCATTTAATAACAGATTTCCTGTCCATTTACTGTAACAGTCACATTCTTGCTATGATTCAAGCTTCACGTGTGTATCACATTTAGCGAGTTTGTGGTTTATCATCGACGAAAACTGCTTTGCATATCTCATAACAAGTTCCTGTTCACATCAGTCCATATCAAATCAAAGCATTTCTCACATTTAAAACTCATAGTCAACATGTTTTGTGCTACTAACGGTTACTCGACATTGACTGACCGGGGTTCACTTCCGAATTGATTCTCGTTGTACATATCAGAGCTCAGTGTACGTATCAGCTGTGTTGAGTGTAAACTGTGTCCATTAGACGTGTTTGATAGGAGCATGAGTTCTCACGTGTCCTGTTTCCCTGCAGGAAGAAAGGCCGATCATTTTCATGAGTCATAACCGAGCTTCGTGCTCCACATCTAATGTTTCTATGCTGCCAGCTTTCTTTTCTGATAACCCTTCATGAACTTATTTATTTTCAAACTACTCTACATTATTAATAAATGACAACAACTAGAAAAAGGGGAATGACTGGAAAGATGAATTGCTGTTTTGTTTTTAGTATTTTAGTGGTTTATTTTAACACCATTCATTAACTGACTTAAAGAAAAGTATTGAATATTTAATGTAATTGTAGCATTGTGTTTGTAAAAAATAGTGAGTTGTGTTTCTTGACTTGTGGTTTACCAGTGAAGTCAGCAATTTAGTGCTAATATATATTAAGTCGTTTTTTAAAGATTTTTTTTTTTTCCGACAGCAACAACAGTCATTATAAATGTTCATTTTAGCATCACCTGTCTTCTGTTGTCTTATTCTTCACCTCCCACTACACTCAAACTCATCAAGTAACACATTGCAAGTTTGTGCCTGAAACCATGTGCTCGGTCTTGGAGGGACCATGATGCATGACTGTGTGTGTGTGTGTGTGTGTGTGTGTGTGAGAGAGAGAGAGAGAGAGAGAGAGAGAATGGATGAGACTGGCAGGCTTGGATGGATGGATGGATGGATGGATGGATGGATGGATGGATGTTCTGTCCTCTGTTCACAAAAGCTAAAATCTGTAGGGTTTCCATTTACCAATGGAACCTGCTGATGTTATAGCTGAAACCCATCCTGTGAGCCTAGTTGATTTTGATCGTCCATAACCTCCCGTTTCCCGACCACTCTCCACCACTACCTTCTCCCCTCCAAGTCATTCCCTGCCACACACTCCACACCATGTGATGTTCTCATCGATAACATATTACTCAACCAAATCCACCTTAACACTGTTCCCATGAGGAGGTGGTTGCCAGTCAGCCTCCCTCCCCTCATAATTCGCCACCATCTTTTATCTCCTGCTGGGGCCAGGTCCAAACTGACACTTAAAAAAAAGAAAAAAAAAGTAATAAAAAAATAATTTAAAAAAAAGAAAGTCAAATCCAGAGCAGTGATTCTCAGGGTGTCTACGTTGATCTACCTTATTTTGTGATTTGACAGAATCACAATCCAGCTCTCCCTCATGCTTTCTAAGGAGCCCAAAGACAATTACAATGTATGATTGCTTATCAAGTTTTCGAGTGATAAGACTGATATGCACCCGTCTAAAGGAGCGAAGCAAAATGCTGTAATGTTTACAACCTTACCGAGACCAACGCTGTTGAAAGAATGTGTAGAAATTAAAAGCAGTTCTTTAATAATGAAAAAAAAATTCCAAAATGACTTAGTTTTAAATGATTATTTCTTTGTGCCATGAGGTAATGTGATAATGACACGTTTTGAAACATTGCATGTTACTATTTTTTTTTTTTGCAATGTCAAGTTTTTGGAATGTTAGAATGAATGGTACGGTGTAAAGTTAGAGATATATTTAGTTGCTAATAATAAAATCCATTGGTGTCCGTGTTTGTCACCTAATTTGAAGAACGGTACTGGATGAACATCAGAAAATGTGATTGCTACTGTGCAGCTTTTGTTCATACAGTATTTGTACATGGTGAAGGTGAACAATAAACAATATAATATTATTATCAGGGAAACATGAATATATTGTTCAGATAGGGTGCATAAGGGACTATCAGTCTTGTACTAAATCCCAACGAGAGGTAAGTTAATTGATGAGAAAATTGATATGACCTTAAATGCGGTAGTGTGTGAATGCATGGGGAGAAATGAGGATAGATGTGGGGAGGATTAAAAAAAAAAAATGAACCGTTTGGATAATTAGCATCGGCATTGGTTTGTAGTGCAAAGAAATGGTCTTGATGAATGTATGAAATTGAGGACTAGGTTGGGTTGTGATATCTAAGAGCTTAAGGTAACATAATGCACATGAGTTTTGAGAGCGACGGATGTGCAGATGCATGTTGTGCCAGTTTGCTTCCGAAACCACCTTCACTATACTCATTACTAACTGCTCAGTTCCCTAATTTTGGGGTCAAATATATCCAGAGTACTTGGGTTCAATTTGAAAAGATAAATATTGTGGAATAACAATAATGTATGTGGATCTCCTGCTCATTTCCATCCACTCGTACTTCCTGTCCACCAATCCATCCTGTCAGTAAAAGCCACCATCACTTCCCTGACATGTCTCCCAAGCCAACGTGCAGTTTGATCGCTCTGATAGCCATCGCTCAGTGACCTTAACCCATGCCCTCATGTTGGTTTCTGGCACACTGATCTGCAGTGGAGACTCCAGGGAAATTCACAGCATGACGTAAAATCTGTCTCACAAAACTAATCATAAAGTAAAGAAGTACCTCCAGTGTTCAGACAAGGGCTCTTGAAGGTTGTTAACTTATAGGTGTTTATTCTACCTGTTACACAGAAGTGGTATGATTACTACAGTATATAACATTCTTACGAAGTTAGTATACATTCCTAGAGCACTTTCAGATGTTTTAGCTGGAAGTCATAAAATAGAGAACCATTCAAAATGGTAAAGGTTATAAGGTGTATAAGTACGAAAATACTAGAGTATTTTCTACAATCATGTGATGTCGCAGTCCATGAATACAATCACGGCTCCAGGTTTCTTGATCATGTGGAATAATTTATTATGTAATAATCTGTTGCTAAATATCTATCTGCTGAGATTAGAGCGCTAAACTGAGACAAGTCTGAGCTCCAATGTTTCCGGTGTAGCCCGTCTTACTAATTGTACACCTTTTTCCAGCCTGAGGCCACATTGATTTCCCTTCTCCTACTCGGCGTTTCCCTTTCTTCTCATTCTTCATCTGAGAACGTCTGGGCCCAGCTGTTGCACAGAGTACCTAGTTTTCCCACTGCCCTCCCTTCAGAGGTGGGGTGAGAGGAGACATGATTATGCTCTCAGCCTTCATAAATCCCCAGTGCTGGAAATCTGACATATGGAACATGTACAAAGATCTCCTGTCTCTAATCCAGCACTTTAACAGAGAGCATTTTCACAGAAGCTCTTTTTTCCAGCTTTTGCTCCCTTCAGTAAATCTCAAAATGTGTTAAAATGTCCAGTAAATTCATCACCAATGTAGTGATATTAGAATAAATTGGTACTTTTCAAAGATAAATGAATGTAGTAATAAAATAGCTCTCGTTTGTAACATTTATGAAACAGAATTTTTTTGAGCACTCCGAAATAGACAGATACTGTTCCATAAATATGTTGCACAATAGATGGTTTTGGGATTTATAGAATTTGTTTAAAAAATATCATCCACAATTTCGGTTGAAGTGTTATTTCATATAAATATGTAGCTACGTATGTACAATGCAAAGCACAGAGCTGCTGTGTGCAAAAGCATAAAAAAAACACTCCAAAAAACCATTAAAATTAAATTAAATTAAAAATACCTCAAAAGGATTACAGGAATGATTAGTTAAAACATTTTGCACCATAAACACGGGAACTCTCAATTTCTGAAATTTCTGAACTTGTCTTAATGACCACAAAGGTGCATGGCTGCTTTTCATTCCGAACATTTTAATATTTTATGAAACAAAGACATTTCTTTTGTAGCTCAGCAGGTTTGCAAATCACTAAGAGATCACTAAGTGCTTTGATATCATGAAGTGTTTTTAAAGTTTAAGTCAGGCACTGATTACTGATGATCCATCTATAAATCTGGAAAGGGCTTTGAGTACTTGATTAGCAATCTCAAAGTCAAAGTCCTTCCCGCGCCCTGTGGCGCATCGGGCGGCGCCGATCTCCATTTCCATAGCCCTCGGCCTCTCGCCTATTACATAGCTAGGGTTACAGTGGGGGGC
>JAPEIY010000009.1:18146368-18166792 GCA_026122135.1 Cathorops aguadulce | reverse complement strand
GGGAAACCGGAGCACCCGGAGGAAACCCATGCGGACACGGGGAGAACATGCAAACTCCACACAGAAAGGCCCTCGCCAGCCACAGGGCTCTAACCCGGACCTTCTTGCTGTGAGGCGACAGCACTACCCACTACACCACAGTGCCGCCTGGCTACCTTACTAGCAGTGAAAAATGGAACTTGTACCACGATACCAGAGCAGCACTCTTTTTGCTAGTTTCATTTCCTTTAGTTGCAATTTACTATTGCTTTAAAGGTAAAGCCTCATACTTGAACTTAGCCTACCGCCAGAGTCATGACAGGACAAAAATCTGAAGTGTCCATCAGGGGGTCCCATTAGTAATGACCATTTTAAAAAGGTCCTTTTGAAGTAATTGTTTTTGGACACTTGAGTTCGGAATGACTTCACCCTGGGCTGTTCCCCCTTTGGAGGCCCCTGCATGGGCTTTATCACTTCAGAACAGTCTGCACAGATGGTGTTTGTGGTGTGCTTCCTTTCACAGTGCTGCAGAAACTGCAGTCTCTGTAAATGCAGATGGAGATTTCTCCTTATTATCTTTTATATGGCTGTATGCTTTACTATAATGTGAGCAGTACTCCAGTCTGTGCTTTATTAGGGCCTCTTCTGCCTTGTCTACGTATGACTCCTCACTCATGTTTGCCTGTAAACGCCTTAATTTATAATGGTTTATATGAGGTGAAAGCCATGTTTTAGTGGCACCATGAAAACGGTTAAGGAGGGATTGGAGTATTTTCTTCCATCTGCTAATTACAGTCTGTGGGGTTTATTATTTTTTTTAAACTACATTTTTATTACATTTTCTGGAAGGGGGGGGGAGCATTCCTGGGTACAAGAATTTGTTGTGCTGATGCAAAAGCCTGACTGCTTGCTGAAGCCTTGGAAGAGCCACAGCAAGTGAGAAGCCAATTCAATTTCAAAGCAGCTCTCCTAATTTCTCAGTGCTGGCAGTTAATTGGCAGCTTTACATAGCTGGAAAAGAAAGCTTTGGCACTAACTGGCTCTTTAAAGGCTGCTGTAATTGTGGCCACAAACATAAAACACACAGCAATGGGCCGTGTGTGTGAGGACCAAATGTCCTGACAAGGATGGCAAACTCTGACCATTTCAACCTTGTGGGGACACTTGGATGGTTCCCACAAGGAATTTTTTTTTTTTTTAATATAAACAATAAGAGCAAAAGTTTTGCTTTCATTACTGAGGTTAGGGTTCCATTAGGTGTAGGCACAGCATTAATTAAACTCCATTAATTATGTCAATGGAAGGTGTGTGTGTGTGTGTGTGTGTGTGTGTGTGTGTGTGTGTGTGTGTGTGTACACGCGCATCAAGATGTAAAGAGATAAGCCCTCATTAGTTAATTGAGCCAGGTTCTATTTGTTTACTATTTTGTGCAAATGGATGCTGTCACATGCAATAAACTCCATTGTCTGTCTCTGGGAGCTCTGTGAGTACGAGTGTTTTGTACTTTTTCTATCCATCTTTACAGCAGTGTTCAAGCCTTTATTCATCGCCATTCACACAGGAGCACAAGGGGGAGGAGGAGGTGAGGGAAGTTGACTATCTGGAAAATGGGCTTCTCAAGAGGCACTCTTGCTCACCGCACACTAATAACATGTGTTCCAAGTCATATGACCTTCAGTCTCATTCTGCCAAACATTACCCAAGCCCACAGGTGTGTGCGTGTGCGCTTTCTTGTCCTCTCTCTCTCTCGTGCTCTCTCTCTTTCTGCATCAGACCACACCCTTTGCACAGGTTGTTTTTCTTCTTTCACTGAACCTGGTGACCTCATTCTTCCAGAGAGCAGTAGCACTGTAGGTCATCACTGATTTACTTAATGCGTTTTTGCACTTTGAAATTCATTAAATATAGAGTTGACTCCATGTGGTTGAGGCAGTTGATTTGATGCATTTTGCACTTCTAAACCTGCTGTATATAATTGCACTCAATGTTGTGTGATTTTCAAATTGCTCATAAACAGCCAAGCTCCTGTGGGGTTACTTGTCTCTCATTTTCACCAGTTGCCATCTTGTCCTCACAATCTTCACACACTTACTTAGCTCTCTCTCTCTTCCACTAGTGTATGAAGGCGAAACTGAACTCCAGTGATTCACTGAAGGACAGCAGCTGCACTAAAACGCAGTGGTGAGCATTTTAGCTGCCAGATCTTAGTGAATTGAAGATCCGGATTTTGTGTGTGCTTTTTAATTAACCATGCCTGTACCTAGTGTACTGTTGGTCTATGCTGTGTAAAGAAGTGTGTGCACGCGCACACTACATCTAGTGGCATTTCAAAACAGAAAATATTCTTTTTTTGGTTCTGCTGTTAGTTTATTCACTTTTGGTTCTTGAACAACAAATTCCTATTCAGGATTTTATCTCCATAGCTGATTCTAATCTCCTATTGAGCTTCTCTCCAGTTCATTTAAAAAAAGGACCTTTTCAGCTGGCCTTTGCTGAGCAGAGAAAAGTGCTATGAGGATAATTTAAATCATGATTTTTCTTCACACAAGAATTCATTTTGCTCCAAAAATCAATTTAACATTCATGAGGGTTGAACATTTTACTAGTTTCAGCTTGGCCAAATCGCTACACATCAGTATCAGACCTGGCTATTTACTGTAGATTCCTTCTAAAAACTGAATTCTGAAAGGACATTGAGGCTCCAAACTGTTTAAGGTGCAAGGCTTTGTGATGTGTTTAAATGGATATTGGAAATAATCTACTCTTAATGTGAAATAAAAGGATGGCGTATCAACTGAAAGCAACTCTTTTAATTTTTTTTTTCTCGTATTTTGTTGAATTACTGGAATCCGTGACTTTCATGTTTCTTCTTCCTCTGTATAGTGCCAACAGTGAACAGCACCTCTGGTCAATAAGTTGCCTTAAGCTGTTGGAGATCCGGAAGTCCCCAGCTCTGCTGTGCATTCTGCTAGCCCTGTTCATGGTTCTGGTCATCTGGAGCATTGAAAGAAGCAAGGGCAACCAATGCTACCGCTCCAACTCCCTAACACATTCCTTCCACCTAGACCTGTGCTATGTCAATGGCCCACCTCCAACCTGATGACTGCACAGATGCAGGGTATTAAAGCTTGAGCACCAGGAACAGACATGTGGAGACATTACAACCATAGTTTCTAAAGAAAATCTGTGGAAAAAAATTGCATAGAGTTGGGGTGAATGTTTTCACACGTTAGGCCAGGTTTTATTAGGGACTTTAGAATTTGTAGACACAGATTTGATATGGAACACATTTTGACTTGTATCCCTGGCAATAGCCTAGTCTTTATCATTAATGGCACAGGTTTGGTTCCATATATGACTGAATCATTGGAATTATAAACATCAGTGTCTTAATATGGGGGTTGAAGAGATTTATACTGCACTACCATTTCATTCACAAGCTAGAAATTATTTAAGATTTTTAGAAGCAAAAATAAAGATTATTAAATATTAGTTTGTGCTGTGACTGTGATCTGTTTGATCTTTATAATGGGCATAACCAGTATGGCAGTTTTTTTGGTTTTCTGATGGAAGATGCAAAAGCATTTTTATCCATGTTGGCAGACTTGTCTCTTGTTCACCACAGAGTCCATAAACTAACAATCTGGGGCTTGATTTGAGATGACAAGGTGTTTTAAAGAATAGGTTGTTTTTGTTTTTTTAAATTTCCACCCTCAACTAAATCCCTGACACATGGCATTCTGTTCTTGTCTGTAGAAAGACATTTCACTATTTAGATCCATAATCGCAACTGAAAGGTTGTGAAAATCCATGGGGTAACCTTTTTTGTGATACAGATATGAAAAAACTACCTAACTAGTTTTCAGTATTCTACAGTATGATGTAGGTAAAAGTTAGGCGTTTTCCCCAGCTACAAAATTCTGTATGTTTTTTGCTGCATGGTATGACCCATCAAAACCATTCACCTTTTTCGATAGAACGTTGCATTAGGATATGTAATGCACCTCCACATGAGACTCCGACAGGACTTCCTCTGGTAAATCTGATACTTGAGATTTTGAAGCCTTTGGGTGATGTACTCTGTACACATTCAAAAAATTAGAAGTAATGGTTTATGCCCAATGTAGCCTTTACTGTGGCACATTTTGAAAGGCCTAATGTTTCAATTGCAGGCTTAAATCAGATTTGGTTTTCCCTGTCTAGTGGTTGTGTTAACCCTGAATCAAGTGAATTTTTGGGTTGAGATTATCTCTCAGCCTGGGAGCTTTTGCTGAAAATGATGAATCTGATCCAATTGGAAGGTGTGGAAAAAATATATAATTTTTTTTTGCGTTTTGAGATTTTAATTTTCAGATTTGACTGTGTAAAGAAAGCCTTAGCTGTTTTTGCAAACAGCTTGGAACCACATCACAGGGAATTTGCTTTACAGACATCTTACTGTAGTAGGGAAAAACATGACTGGGGGGGAAACTTCAATGGGGAAATCTTATACTGCTTGGAATGGTCATATTCGTGCTAAGAGCAGTACTGTGGGTATGTAGCAAAACCATTAAAAATCATTTGCATCATAGGAATATTTTATTACATTTAAAACATTATGCATAAAGACAGTGACAGCTGTGGCATTGTGATATGGAGTGATTCAACATGTGACTTCTCTCAGAGTTATAGACAGTGTCGATCTCTGTCTGAGTTAATTGACATGTTGAATAAGGCTTTTGTGCTATGGTTGGAGAAAACTGCAAAGAACACTTCAAATTGAGTTAGCTCACAAACCTTCTTGGCTGGACGAATTTGTAGTTGGCCCTTCAACCTCTTAGCTATCCGTCACTTGGACTGGGAAAATGTATTTATGATCTATATTCATCTGAATGCAAAAAAATGTGGAGAGTATGGTCTACATGCATACTAGATTTTAAAGTTAAATGTGTCAGTGATGAGATGGAAGACTGGACAAATAAGGGCACAAAACCAAACTGTACTGTGTGGTCTTCACTCAAGTGACCATCTGTGGTAAAAGTAACTACAGATACTTTATCACTTTTCTGCCCCTACAAAAAAATGTATATTAAGTGAATCCAAAGTGAAATGTGCAGTAATGGGTTTCTAAAAAAATATCAACAATAACTGATGCATTACTACCCTTTATGTAACCGAAATTAATTCATAAATGCATGCTGTTTTTCAGTGCTTGGAAACCCTTTTGGTGAATATCTAACAATTAGGAAAAAATAAGACTTAACCTGACTCTGATTAGGAAGCATTGCTTCTTCAATTTTGAGATGGTTATTCTGGATTAATGACAACAGTCTCTGACCTCCTTTCTGAGCATTTATGTAACAGAGGAATTTTGTTTACTAGCCATACAATAAAATGCCCATATAGCATATTCTTGCCTCAAAATCCATTTATTTCCATTTAATATACATGAAATGTAATGATCTGTTACCATATGCCTATTTGTAAGAGAACATTTTATACTTCTCCAATGTGAAGTCTCGCGTCCTTCCCCAAACTCCACGTCAAAAGATTCTGTGTCTTCTCTTTAAACTAAAAATCTTAAGAACTTCAATAGTCACAGTACATGTTAATGGTGTGTCCTGGTTCGATGCTTCATTGTCTCAATTATCTGCCATCACCTATGGGCTGAGGCACTAAATAAACATAATGAGATCACATTGTGCTAATCGACAAAATGGATCACTATTGGTCCAGACCTTGGCTCCTGACTTCACCCCCCCCAATACAGCAGAGCCCTGCCACAATAACAACAGTGATCAGGATTGACAGCCTGTGCACACATAAAGAGATTATGTGGAAATCCCTTGGATGGCATCCCTTTAGGACGGCAAACATTTGGATGGCCATAACAGCTGCAACTCAGTGTCACAGTTAACCCTTCATAGCTGGGGGCTTGTTAACCAATCAGCAAGTCAGTGACTTATGCAGACTGCCCAGGCCATCAACCAGAGCACTGGGATAAAATAAACACATTGAAAACAGGAATATGACCTGTTCCAAAATATGCTTAACCAGCTGGTAGGTTGCCATACCTCTTCATTATCACAGCTCACTGGAGATAAACAGATGCATATCATTTCAATGCCCACCATTAAACCAGGCCTGCCTCTGGTCAGATCCTAGACCTGGTGTTGGACTTGATGAACAGGTTGGGAAAATGGGCTGAGAAAATACAGGGGGACGTGAACATACAAAACTCCTTTATTACAGCCCGTGTCTGTCAGGAAGGGGCTGGATGAGAATGAAATATTCTATAGTACCATCTATTTCACATACTGAGGCAGAAACCTAATTACACCGTTTAATGTCCCATGGAAGTGCCATTAACTAAATGACTCTCCAAAAAAAGAAGAGTGCATTTCAACAGTGAATATTTTCAGTCTAAATGCTCATGGATGTCTCAAATCCGAATTACAACATACTGTATATGTGCTGACTTTCCACTGAGGGAGTGAGCAGCCTTTAATTCCCCTACACCAAGCTTTTGAGTTGACAATGACTGTAAGCTTGGCTCCCCCCCCCCAGTCCACCCTCCTTCTGCTCTGCTCCCTGTCCTGATTCATGTGAATGGATCTTGTGAGAATGTTTCAAGCTGGGAGCACCACAGCAAAGAGCTTTAGCCCTTTCTCCCCTTAAACCTACCGATATGGCTACATGAGGCACGCTAAGTATTTCATCTATTCACATACTGGGCCACATGGTTAGAGGTCCATAGTAAGCCCATGCTTTGATAGTGCAGTAATGTCTGCTTATGGACATACCTGAGCATGATGTTCACAGCAGCATGCTCTGGTACATGTTGGTCATCGCATCCTCATGTCCGTGGCTTCTTAAATTAAGACGTCTATGGAGCAGATGAAGGTGCAGGAAATGGACTTGACAGGCATCGCCATGAGTTTGACACAGCCTTCAGATGAGCCTGTCATAGTGGCAGCACCCAACCCCCACATCACCCTTCCAAACACTGCCACCACACATTAATAAGACTCATACTTCTTTCCCGCCATAGCAAGGACTATTCATAACACGAGTGGTTCTTCATGTTAGACCCACAGTCAATCCTTGAGCTTGTGAAACATTAGATGGAAATTTATAGGCTCTGCATCTAGCTTGTAGAGGATACCAAGCTTTTGTGGTTTTATGTGTTAGTGCTTGTTCTCTGTTCAGACTAAGCAAGTGACACGACTGCCTTCATTAATAGTGACATCCAAATGACATTGAGTTCCCAATTGTCAAAGAAAGGAAGTGTTCTAATTGGACCACTTATTGTTGTAAGGGACAAAAAGATTGCTGCTACATTTATCAAATCTTATTTGGATGGTGATGGATAAATTATGACTAGTAAACCACTATTCTGGTGTTGTTCTACAACCATCTATCTTATCTACAAACACTATGTCCTGGATTCATTATTATGTCATGGTGGACATGGGCACTTGCTGAAACTGAGCAATTATATATATAAGATCTGGCATATGAATGCAATGATTGCAGCAGGCTTACCAGTCTGCCAAAAGCATATACCTCTAACACTGTCATTTCTGTCATCATTCAGACATAAGATGACTGATTCAAAAGTGAGGGGAACTTTGAGCAACACAGGCTCAACAGCATCTTCAATAAGGAAATGAAAACTCAACCCATGAACACATTTTCTTCTGATACTCTTGTAAATTATTAATTATGAAACAATGCAGCACATATTATTCTGTCCAAGGGGCAAATTGTGCCTCATATTAAAATGGATACAGATCTGATGTTGGTATTCACACGAAATAGCCTGTTTAATTTCTGTTTCTTACTTCACAGACTTTAGTTGTCTGCTCTTTTTTTTTGTCTTTTACTTTCATTCAAACAGCACCCAAGCACATCAGGATGACCACTGTATTTTGTCTGATGCTCAACAGCCTGCCAATGGGTGACCATCATTTATTTAAGACTGCAAGAAATATGTCAAATTTTCTTCCAGATCCATTTTGATTTCTCCAGAGAAATACATTGCACAGCATATGGCCAAACGTTTGTGGACCCACAAGTGGGCCCAAACTTTACCACAAATTATAAATGTTTTTTTTTTTTTTATAATTTATATATATAAATTACACAAGCAATTGTATCATACAGTATATATATTAGGATGCTGTACCATTACAATTTCCCTTCAGTGGAATTAAGGGGTCCAAATCTGTTCAAGCATGGCAATGCCCCTGTGCACAAAGCAAGATCCATTAAGATATAGTTTGCCAAGTTTGGAGTGGAAGAACTAAAGAGCTGCACAGAGCTCTGTCCTCAACCCCTCTAATCACCTTTGGGATAAACTGGAATGCCAACTGCACTCCAGACTTCCTCACCCAACATCATTGTCGGACCTCACTAATGTTCTTGTGGCTGAATGAGCGAATCCCCACAGCCACAGTCCAAAATCTAGTGCAAAGCCTTCCCAGAAGAATGGAGGTTATTGTATTAGCAAAGGAATGGGATATGAGGAAAAGCAAACCTGAATGAGATATTCAAAAAATATCCCTTTTTTATATATTAAATATATTATCATAAATATGTGGAATAAATTATTCAAGACAATTTTATAACCATTAAAAACTAGCCAAAGCATATATCATTTTCCCCTAAGATTTTTGAGTTCACATTCCAACTTGAATGTAACCACATCCACTTATATGATGTCATATGAATTAAATCATGTTATTTCTATCACTGTACACTTCCACTGTAAGGCCTCAGTAACATATGTTTCAACTTTCATTTATCAGGGCAGAAAATAAAATGCTACTAAGTTTTACTATCCCAATTCCTGTAATGTCACAATACCTGAATTCACCCTATACTGTATTGTAGAATTTGTGTAATGGCTTAGTTTTCTTTGAGATGTCCCTTAATGCCCAGATCATACTAAATGAATTAAGCCTGATTTTGGCATAGGTTATGTTTGTTTGTTTGTTTGTTTGTTTGTTTTTGTGGCTGACAAATTTCCAGCTTTGGGCCCAAATATGAACATCAGGAAGGATACACAGGCCCTGTAATGTGACATAACTGAAGAACAGTGATGAGGGATTTAGGACATCCCATGACACCCTGACAAAATGTCCAGCATGTCAGAAATTTTTGTATGTTTTTTTTTCTTTTTTTACTTAGTTTGACAACATCTACTGATAGATTTTGATTTGCCTGTACTGAAGAAAGCTGAATTGATAAAGTATGACCAATCTAGAAATATAAGTCCTCTGCCGCCTAGGAGATTCTGCCTCATGGCTCCGGGAGTGACAATCATTGACACACAGCAGTTCAGAGATGTTTCTCAGTTTATTGAAGGACAAACATGAGTATACATCCACATTCAAGAGTGTGGTGTAGCAATATGATTGAAAAATGTAATATCAGGAAGCAGACATTGTTGATTGTGATATGGTAGCTTCAAAGGGTAATGGAAAATTATTGAGCGGAGTCAAGTCAAAGTCCTTCCCATGGCACAAGGCACATCGGAGAGCATCAATCTCCGTTTCAGTAGCCCTCGGCCTCTCTTCTGTTATATAGCTAGGTCAAGTGTAGCACTAAGTAGAGTAGCCATGTGAAAAACAGGGAGCCCATGCGAGCATAAAGTTTCAAGGATTTAACTGAAACTAGCCAAAACAAGTTGCAATCATGCCAAACAAATGTCTCTATCATTCTGTAAACATAATTGACAATTTCTTGACCCTCGTCCCTGAAAGGATCTGAACAATGACTGGTCAGGGGTCAAACTTGTAGTGCATAAATTATGGCATTATGATTGACTAATTTGACATGGTGACTATCATGAAAGACAAAAATGTCATGTAATCTGATCTTGGCGTAAGTCTTCCAAAAAAATCAAGAAATCTATTATACAGGGGGCTGCAAAAGTAGGTATACAGTAAGGATTATTCCAGCATTAGCAGTATTATAATAGTGGTGCTAGGTTTCTTTGTGCGAACGTTTTGTTTTTCATTACTGTATACTTTTGCAGCCCCCTTTATATTGTATCCTAGGTCTAAATATGAAGTTTATTGTAGCCTATGATCTAACAGAAGTTCTTCACCCAAAATCTGAGAAATAGCTCCATTTCCTTCCAGACGGCTGTTAATTCTTCCTGAAAAGCAGTGTATATTGTACTGTATATCAGACCTAAATGGTACATCATAGCCTATGTGATACTCTTCAAGCTCCATTCTTGTAAGTGCCCAGTAATTCCCAGAGTCACAGTTGGTTCCAGTGATGTATTCATCACTGCCGCTGACCAAGCAAGGCAGTGTGTACAGTCTGGTCTTTATAAATCTACGGGTGAAATATCTTAACGACATTGTCATCCCTTATACAAATTAGAGCAAATCGGGTTTCCCCCCTTTAGAATAGAATGACGTCTCAACGAGACAATCAAAGTTATAAACGGGTCTTTAGCAATTAAACAATCTCAGTTCCAAAGGGGTGCGTTTGCAATAGGGTGTGTTTGGGCGGGAGGGGGGAGGGGGGTAACTAGTTGCTAGGGGTAACGGGGATGAGCTGGCTGCTCTGTGTGTGTGTGACGCCACCGCGACCCTCGAGTCCCCGCGCACTTCTCTACACGGGGGTTGGCTGCTTGGCTGTAGTGAGGCGCGGGGAGGATGCGAACGGGGATTTAGTTTCTCTGGATTTTCCAGTCTGTAGCAGATTATTCCTCTTCACTAACACCCAGCAACAGATTCAGCTTCCCAAAACAAGGTAAGATGAACAATAACTTAAAATAGTCGGTGGGTTTTGTGTATTGAAATGCTTCTTTTTCATAAAACATGTGTAAATCATAGCTCAGTTGTTGTTTTTGGAACAAGGGGCAGCTTGTCTGTCTGTCTGTCTGTCTGTCTCTCTCTGCCTGCAGCTCCACAATGATGACTGATAAAAACATGCGCATGTGCGCATTTCAGTAATTCAGCAATATAGCTACAGTTGTTATCTCTCTATCTCTCTATCTATCTTGCGACGTACATCAAAAGGACAGGTGTTTATAATAATTGATGGAAATGATTACAACAACACTGACCATGAATGCGTCGTTATTTTGAATCCACCGCGCTGAGGGTACTGTGGAATTACAGGTCTGGATTTTATTCCTATTGGACTTTGCATATTTTCGTTTGGAAACCGAGGATCTGTTTATGGCTTTGTTTGCTGAAGCAGACGGCATCATTCATTCGGTCAACTTCGCCAAGCGCGCGCCAGACTGTCTTCTGGCACATTATAATTGGAGTCACTCAAGTGTGAATTTGGAAAGGATTGAGCGCGCGATACGATTCAAATGCATTCGGCTTTATATATATTTCTGAATGCTGTTTGCTCAACCACTGCAAATATTTATACAATGTAGTAGCTTCACCTGTGCCTTATGTACAACAGTCTAGGCTCCAGAGACGACTGGTTTTGTGTGTGTGTGTGTATGTGTGTGTGTGAATGAAGTTGCTGTTGTTTTCCCGCTGAATATTGATTTCATAATTTCCTTGTTTATTTACCGCAGAACCGAGAAGTTACATGTATGATAATGCTAGCTTATATTTGAAGAGCATATTTAGTCCAGAGAGCTGAATGATTTTATGGAGTCGGCGATTTCGCATCTGCTCATTGTTCAAGATGTTTTCCAGAGAAGCATGACTCATTGTCTCTTCTTGACGTTTTGACTTAAGTTGCTCGTTTACGTCATCAATTTAAACGCTATAAGCAGTCTATTTTGGTATTTGTAGCCTATTAAATGACAGGCTTTTTATACAAAATGAAGGGGGTTGGGAATTACATTTGAATTGCAAATAAGCTTTTGAAAAAAGCACGGACACCTGCTGTCTCGAGCATTTGCATTGCCCCATCTCTCACACACACACACACACACACAAACAAATTCTGCAGCGAGGCTTGAGTCCACAGTTGAGCTCAAATCACGGGAGCTTCTGCAGACGCCCCCCTCTCCCTGCTCGCTTTATCATAACAAAGGCAAGGGGCCAAATGGTTTGTCAATGAAAAGAGAGAACAAAACCGTCCAGGTTTAATTGTCCGTGTGTCAGTCAGATAGAAAAGCTCAGACGCAGACCGTGGTACCCATATAGTGGCGGCGCAGTTCAATTAAAATTGCAGCAGACTCAGATAGCGACCTGTTTTTGGCTGCTGTAACTGTAGGGTAAAAACCGACCTAATATAAGCAATCAAAGGCCCAAGCGATTATAATCTACTGTACGCCTGTGTGTCTGTCTTGAGCTTCATCCTATCACTTAACCTACATGTTATCTATTTTCAAATAAATAAATAAAAAACCGGGTTTCCTCCAGGTGCTCCAGTTTCCTCCCACAGTCCAAAGGCATGCAAGACAAAAATTAGGTCAACTGACAACTGTAAATAGGTGTGAATGTCTATCTGGCTGTGTTAGCCCTGGGATAGACTGGTGACCTATCCAAGGTGTACCTCACCTCTCACCCAGTGTCAGCTGGGATTGGCTCCAGCTCACCTATGACCCACCATGGATAAGCGGTATAGAGAATGAATGAATGAATGAATGAATGAATGAACTTGAAAAAGCTTGAAATTGGTTCAGGCTTCAGAAGAGACTCACGAAAGCTAAGATACTGAAATATAAAAGAAGCCTCAGTGGACTGAGAAGGAGCCTAGTGTTAAGAAGGCAATACAGCATGACCCCCGGTGAAGCATTCATTCATAAAATAAGCTCTTTCATCGTCATGTTAATATAAAGAGTTATTTTTATATAGGATTTTGTATGCCTTATGGAAACTTAGACCATCACAATGAAATGGAATATGCAGAAATTCTCACCAGCTGAACTTTTAAAAGTACCTCAGAGAATGATGTGCAAAGGTTCTTGAAACATGCTCAGTAAAGAACATTTCTTCATGAACTTAATAGTGTGGATGAATTTTATTAACCAGTCTATTGGCTAACTAATAGTGGAAGATTCACTCCTAACCTTAACCCCTTTACTCTTGTTTGATGCCAGGCTATTGGGTTTTGATTTGATAGGATAGGATAGGATAGGATAGGATAGGATACCAGCTATACCTCTAAAAACAGTGCTGAATACCAAGCAAAATCACTGAATAGCATTGTTTTAAACACAGGTGACAGTACTAAAAACTAAAAATTTCATTTAAATTATCTGATGTATACTCCACTTCCCCTTCACACAACTATCATGATATATCTACTCTTTCTACTATTCATAACTTGAGCTCATTAATTTCATTGTCATTTTAAGGATATTTATTCAAATTCAGTTTGAATAAGAAAAGCATCTAACATGTTTTTAGCATCTCTGGTAGAATGGGAAAAATTGCACTGCCAATTAATTTGATACACTTTTACTTTCCTCCCTCCAGATTTGAGACCCAACTTCTCCAAATGGAATAGGATGCAGAGTTTTCTTTCTTGTGGGAATGTTATCTAGCACCGCTGATTATCAATGAACTGTATTCAGAAAAAATAATATAAGAAAACAACAGTGTTTAAGGAGCTCAAAGAGCACTTTCTGATATGGCAGCAACAGAGGCCAATACAGAACCAGTCCAAGTGGATGCTGGGGAGAGCAAAGCTGAGGAGGAGCCTTCAAATGCAGAATCACCTTTGGTTCCAACTGAGGAAACACAGCCTACCACTGATGCACCCCAGACCACAGAGCCATCAACAGATAAAGTCAAGCCAGCCTCAGAGAAAATCTGGGACTCTTTTCTGAACAAAAGTGGGCTCGGAAAAGTTATGGGAGGGAAGAAGAAAAAAGAGCATAGTACAGTAGCTGAAGAGGTTCTTGCAGAAGACACAGATAAGGCCTCAGCCACAAATAAGAATGATCAAGGGGAGGAAGCAGATCTTAAAGATCAGTCAACTAGTCAGCCAGCAAGTGAAGCAGCAACGGATGGCCAAGTTATTGAAAAAGTACCAGACAATGATGAGACTGTCCAAGAGCAGAAAGCACCCAGTGCCAAGCCAAAACAAGGAGAAAAGTCTAGTGTACGTGATTTCATTCGCAAGCCTGTTGCCAAGATCTTCTCCCACAAAAGCACAGAGAAAAAAGAAGGCTCAGGAGAACTATCAAAACATGGAAAGGTTCGGTCAAAATCTCTTGATAGACTGGAGAATGCTGATGCTAGCACAGCTGTGGTGGAACAAAATGAGGACCCACAATCACCAGAAGAGGCAAATAAGTCAACTTCCCAAACTACAAAGCCAATGAAACGCTGGCATTCCTTTAAGAAGCTTATGGCACCGAAGAGTCACAAGAAAAGCACTGATGAAGCCAAGGATGCAGAAGGAGCAGAGGGTGGTAGTGCAGATATAACAGGAGACAGTGGGACACTGGACTCAACTACAAAGTCAGAGCACACTGGGCAAAAAAGGTGGAAATTGAAGAGATCATGGACTTTTCAAGGTCTAAAGAGGGACCCATCAATTGTTGGAATCCACAAACCAAAGGACAAAGACTCTTCAGATAATCTCAAAGATGAGGATATCCTAGAGGCAGATCAGGGGGCCACACAAACTTCTGAAGATTCAAAGCTATCAGGTGATGGAGAAACTCAAGAGAAGACCCATGCAGATGGAGAAGAGGAGCAAGATACAACTGCATCAGCAACTGCAACAACACATACAAAAATTGTAGACCAGCAGGCAAATGATATCTGGACCACATTTAAAAAGCGAGTAATTCCCAAGTCAAAGAAGGCAGCAGATGCTGGTGGAGAAGAGGAAGAACCAACAGGTGAACAAGAACAGACTGAAGAACCACAGGCGGGTAAAGACTCAGGCAAGACTGCCAAGTCAAAAAGGACACATTTCAACCGTGCTGTCTCACTAAAGAATTTCATACTGCGTAAGGGGAAGAGTACTAGCATGGATATGGGGGATGGCTCAGCAGTACAGAAAGAGAATAAAGGGGAAACTAAAGACATGGATGGCTCTGCAGACACAGCTGTGGCAACTGACCTCCCACAGGGTGGATCAGAGGACCAGGTTGCCGCACCAAGTGAGAGCAACATCGGGGCTCAGGTGGTAGATGAGCACAAAAGTTCTGATGGAGAGGATAAGACCCTCCCAAGCATACCATCTGGTGAGCAGTCAGACACGCCTCACTTATCAGCAGAAGGAGGAGACCAGACAGAGCCAAATGTGGAACCCAAGACCAATGGTGAGAACGGATATTCAGGTGCTGCAACAGAAGACACCACAGCACATAATAATGAGCCTCCTGTCCAGGCCGATGTTGTAAAGGAAGAAGACACAAACCAGAAGGACATCAACTCTAGCGACAAAATGTGTGCAAAGGATGGGAAGATTCTGAATCAAGATGGGAATTGTGGTACTGAAAACGCAGTTGCTGAAAGCGGTGAGTTTGAAGCAGCACTTGACTCCAATGACAAGACAGAACCTGGGAAGACAGATTCTATAGTAGAATTAGAAGCTAGTATTGAGTTAGAGACTGGGGTGTGTTGCAGTTCTGAGGGAGGGTCCTTTTCTGAGTCAACAAAAAACAGTGATGAGCCAGATGACCAAGAAGAGACCCTGAAGAGGATGTTTTATCAGGCTGCAACTTCCATCGTTCAAACTGTTTTACTGGCAGCCACTGACCAGTTAGTCAAGGAGAAGGATTTCCTGGACAGTAATCCAAAATTCTCGCAAACAAACTATGGCAATTGTACAGATGTTGGTTACTGTCATTGAAGAGTCAACAAAAAAAGTAGATGCCCTTTTATTTACTCTGGTTGTTTGTAATAAGAGTTCTCATCACTATGTATGTAACTATGTTCTTGCAACTCAAAAGCTATTAACCTGTAAAACCCCAAACACTCCTACCCCTTTGTTTGCTGCTGCGTATTGTATTATTGGTGAGAAGGAACATGGTTTCATCAGATTTTTGTCTTTATAACGCCAGTGATGCTTCTTAATATGTCTGATAGAGAATAGCCCTAAATAATATAATTAACCATAATTGTATGTCATTGCCAAATGTGTATTTTCGTGTTAAGCCAGCAAAAATTAAAGGTCGTCTTTTACTTAAATGTTTTGAGTTAGGCCTACAATTCAAAATGGTATTTGTGGTATTTTTATTAGGGTTAAAATGATTTTAGAAAACATATAACCAATCTCTTATAATGTAAGTGCAATTTAAAATGCATTTTGTATTTGAATATATATTGTAATATATTTAATCTCTTCTGTTATCATTCACCAGAAAAAATGGCGGGAAACGTGTGAGGCCAAACAAAGAGGATTAGATCTCCATGGGAGTCGTTCAGCGTGGAGCTTTTCCCCTTCCCCCCTCCCCCCCAAAAAGAAGTAATCACACGTTTTTCACGATTCACCATGGTGAGAAATGCAATCCATATAGCTAAAAAAAAACTTGAAAAGCAATAATTCAGTCATCAATCAGCACATTCAGTTACTGTCAATGTTTTGCTTGTCTTCTAGTGAGATTTTATATTATCAAAAATTACATTCCTTTGAATTGTTAAATCTCAATGATCACATATGTGAACAAAAAGACTGTTAGTTTTATATTAATTGCCATTCTGTCTGTTTGTAGCTTTCATTTCACTAGGAATATCAATGTGATATACATTTCAGATAACTCCAGACTGCCCCATTGTGGATTCAATACGGAATGTGCTCTAATCTCTGTGCTTGTTTTTAGACTGTTATGTTGTGTACATGAATAAACCACCATAAAACCATATCTCACTCTCTGGGCCTCTTTCATTTTTTTATCTTTATGTAGATAAATAAATTCATGAACTTCAAATCTTAAATTTTGGTGATGAGTTTCCATAAATGTAAACATCAAATAGATTATGCTGTTTTGTATTAGAACATAAAAATTAAACTCTCAAATTATCTTAGAATTGAGCTTACATTCATGTAATTGTAACATTATACAGTTTTGTTTCAAGATATCATTACCAATTAAAAAAAATTATATGGGCTAAAGTTTCTGGACATCTGATCATGACACACATGCGTGCTTGCTGAACATCCCATTTCAGATTTAGTCTTCCCTTTGCTGTTGTAGCCTGAACTTTTCTGTGAAGGCTTTCCACTGAGAGTGGGGATTTGTGGCATCAGGCACTGATGTTGGGTAAGGAGGCTTGTGGCACAGTCTTTGTTCCAAATTATCCCAAAGGTGTTCATTGGGGTTGAAGTCAGGGCGCTGTGCAAGAGACTCAAGCTATTCCACTTCAACCTTGGCAAACTTTGTCTTCATGGAATTTGCATTGTGCACAGTGATGTTAAGCTGGAACATGTTCTGGCAAGGCTCTCCAATTCCAGTAAAGGGAAATTTTCATGTTACAGCTGATAAAGACATCCTATAGAACTGGCTTCCAACATTGTGGCAACAGTTTGATGAAGGCCCACATATGGTGGTGACAGTCAGGTGTCCACAAACTTTTGGCCAAACAGTGTGTCTAAAAGTAGTAGTAGTAATAATAATGCAATTTGTGTGGGCTGTATCTGATACAGCAAAACAATCTCAGAAGGCTGTTAAGTCCAAGACTGATAACTTCCAAAGGATCTGCCTGAATGAAGGATCATAAATAATGACAACTCATAATAATGGTAAGGATAACTATAAAAACAACCACTGCATATTGGCAAATAGGCTGCATTTAACCACTGCATATTGGCAAAACAGACTGATGCCTAATGAGTGAAGAACCTTAGAAAAATCAATATATATTGACAGCAAAACAATGAACTTGAATTGAGCTGCTGATGCTTTGTTATATTAACACTCAGGGGCCCTTGAAGGCCAATTTTCTGACCTACTTATTTGTAACACAGCTTTAAAATACAAATGTACACATACAGATTAAAACAACAACAAAAACCCTGCACTAGTAGGTTAAAAAAGGGCAAAAAGAGTTAGCTTAATCAGTGTCAAATACTCATGTAATACAGTTTTCAAATGCACGCACGCACACAAAAAAAAATAGACAAGTCATGCTGGCAAGCTCAGACCTTTGCATCACTGAAATAAAGCCTAACATATCTACTGCTGTTATTCTCGGATACCCTGGAACAAAAGTGTGTATTAGCTATAATTCATGGAATGTTTAACTCGCTTTAGATAAAATCCTCTTGAAAAGCGATCAGTTTGAGACCAGACAGATGACACTAATGGCCATGTTAACTCGAAATACATTAAGCAAAGACATTGTTTTGTGTGCTCTGTATGTTAAAGGTGGCATTTAGTGTGGAAAAGATACTCATCTTAAGAAGTATAAAGTAGTGGCTTTTAATCACATTTTGTATTTCAGATATGTAAACAAATGTCAAATATGATTAGAGATTGGGTTGAAGAAGCAAACACCTTTCCAATGAAAATATAAATACAAACAGGCAATACAGGCAAAACAATAACTGTCCATCAGTTTGGTACTTTCATTATTCACATCCTACATATTTACATACATCACTTATATTTCAAGATAAAATAAGCGTGTATAGTCACAGACACTCAATATTTACAACACATACGTGCCATAATTCTATTCCATTTTTGACATCTCAAATTTTGTAGTCATTATTTCCTGCAAAAAAGGAGGACACAAGGACATTATTAAAAACTTTCTGGAAAAGACAAAAATGTTCAAACAACTATTATATAATTTGAAATGATCTAAGGAATAACAGTTATGTCACGAAATCAAGTTGTACATGAGCTGATAACCAACGAGGCACATAGTGCAGAGTCAGCTATAACCCATATATGACAAGATTATGGATAACAGTTATTCCACTCATTCACTGGATTTTGAGAAACGGAGCATTTTTTTTTTTTTTACAAATTTGATAAATATAAAAACTTTATACCAAACAGCCGATAAAACCATTTCCACATAAAATGTAAACAAACTGGTGAAATGACAGAAGGAATTTGTAAAAAAAAAAAAAAATGCTGCTATAATAATAATACTTTTGATAAATAATTTCAAAAATATACGTTCTTACTATCAAATATTTTTATTCCATGTTTTGTTGCTTTTTTTGCATTTTTGGGGGGGGTGTTTTTGAGCAGAGTTATTTCGTCCTCGGTTCAGCAACACGCTCTGCCATTTTGTTTATCTCTACTCACAGTATAGGAGCCGATAGCCTAGTAGTAGAGTAGCCAATCAGAGCACACGATTGCTCATATCCAGTGAATATGGATGGAATAATAAACTTTATATCCCTCATCAAAAAAATTCCCATGCAGGGATTGGCCAAGGATGGTTCACATAAAATAGTTCCACCATCCATTAAGCAACATCTTAAAAAAAAAAAAAGGATATGGTGTGAGTCAGTCATGGTATGTCCTGGATATACCATGAACTGACATCACAATTTCAAGCTATACAGCCGACTTGAGTCACAGCTGTGGCTCCGCAAGCATTTCTGTGTGTGTAGATCTACGCATCAAGTTTACGCCGAGATTCAATCTTAACACTTTTCGTTTGTAATTTTTTGATGAGGGATATAAATCAAATATACCATACACCGAGAGGCATCGGTAATTATGGATTCTCTTCGGTGACTGTCATAGTACTATTTCCTGAGGACGCCCTCCTATGCTAGTCACCTCAGAGAATACACAATTTCAACCGGAGCCTCTCAGTGCATGGTATATTTGATTAGCATTACACAATAGTGCATATATTACTGCATAAACGCACTGCTCCCCTGAGAATAGTGTTTATTCGCACTATGCAATGTGCATTCTCCTGTTCTGACAGGCAAGACTTAGTAATAGCAAGGAGTACCGTTAATGCAAGCTTTAAAAAGCTGTTATTAGTCAGACAAACAGGACCAAAGCTTCTGTGCTTTCATTGTTCTTTCTCAGCAGAAAGAAAATAACCAAGCGGGAGAGAGCAAGGTTAAGTGACGTGATGTGGCTGGCTGATCTCTTTATACTCTACGTTAGGAATGCAAAGTTCGCCCTCCTCTGGCCTCACATGGTATTACACAATATACTTTATATTGAATAACTAGTGGAAGGCAAATAACATCAGCCTTCACAAGACAATACACCATTGACACTCTGCCCCAGGGAAATAAATTACAGATATACAATTATTTAAAATTTCCTAAGTCAGCTGAAGACCACTCCTTAATATGACCCAAAGTGTACTGCTGTTCTTACTGACCTACATGTATCACATAATAAATCTCACATGACTTTTGTATTCACTCAAAGAACACTTTATTAAAGTGATGGTTCGGAGTAAATTCACCCTAGGGTCATTTGAACCGTGACATCCAGCCAAGTAGCCCACCCGAAGTTTTTTCTACCTTGGCCGAATATTAGCCGAGTTATTGAGTTATTCCGAATAGCTTAGTACAAGCGCTAATGGACCCTGGCAGTATCTCCAAAATTACCACACTAAAATCACATGCCATGAC
>JAPEIY010000009.1:17978919-17992255 GCA_026122135.1 Cathorops aguadulce | reverse complement strand
AACTTATCTGAAGTCCTTTCAGAAATATGTTTTAGCATAATCTTGCCAAATAAACAATGTAGAAATCTTTCTTTTCTCGTAGCATTAGCTACCCAATATGATTTTGAGTTTGAAAAGAGTTTGTTAGCATGTCAGGTGGAGTTTCACTGACTAGCTAGCTTAACTTTAAAATGCCATGATGGCACAGCATGAGTTCATTTTGTGAATTCACATTTCTGTCTTTGGTAACGGCATTAGGTTTTGTAAGCATTGTGGCAATTATACAGCAGTGCATTGACAGAAAATGTACTTTTAATACTTAAGTATTTGTAAAAGCAAGTACTTAAGTAAAATTTTGACTGGACAACTTTCACCTATATCGGAGTAACATTTGATCAGTGGCATCTGTATTTTGACTTAAGTAATGAAGTTGGGTACTTTGTCCACCTCTGTCCTGGATTATGTGCTACCGCTCTTCTGTCATTCAGAAATGTAGTTTGTCCTTTAATAAGAGTTTTCCCGATCTGTTATTGTTTTCCACATTCAAAACTCAAGTCTTATCTCTTCTCTCCCTGCCTTCCCTACTTTCCTGATCACTGATTTGTCTTTGTCCATTTCTTTTACCATGCTTTGAGCTAGTCTTGTCTTTTTACCCACTTTATTTGTGATTGTTGTATTCTTCCATCCTAACATCTGTCAGGATTTATTTGCTTGTTTGTAGTTCTGTTTTTTGTGGTAGTTTTTTTTTTTTTTAATCATTCCTCTGTAAAGCGTCCTTGGGTTAGTGAAAGGCACAATACAAATTTAAACAACTTGTTTTTGTTGTTATTGCAAATATTATCCATAGAGGATAGTGCTTTGGTAGTGAAATGCTCTATTATTTGATCTATAGTACATCCCCTGTTCTCATATGTCCTGTTTCCCCTTTGTGAATTCTGTATACTAAAAATCTACCACATGAAAGGAAAAAAAAAAGTCCAAATGTCTGCTAGTTTGTACAGACTGATCTAAAGAGTGTCATGAATTCATGATACTTTTATTGTACATGGTTGTGTAACACATGTAAATTTCCATTAGATGTGATCTGGAGCCTGGTTGCCTTTGTATTTTAGTTTGGAGTGCATTACAAATTTATGAGGCCTTTTAAAGTCTTGTTAGACAGGCAGCTGGTGCCACACCCATTCCCCATTAAAAGCTGTCTGTTTGTGTATGGCTAGTGTTCCTCTTTTGTGTTGCTGACAGATGCCAGAAAAACTTACAGGTCCATCTACACAGCAGACCATCCACAATAAAAATCAGTAGAGGACGACTTTTCCGATTACGCCTGAGACAGGAATAGGATGTTGGTGGAATTCTTTTGATAACCTCCCTATTCACTAACAGTTTGCTTCTTTGTGTTCTCCCAATATAGACCTAATTGTAGTTCCTGGAAAGGAATATGTGCTCAACCCTGCCATGCACATGACGCTGAGCCAAGTGGGTCACCATTGTCCCTGTTTCTCTCTCTTAAATACTAATCACCAAGAATGTTGTCAGGGGTGTGGCTAGGATTTTTCAAAGGGGGAGGGGGGCTCACACACTGTCCGGCAGCCTGAGTACATTATGTAACAAAAAATAATTACCATTGCTAGTTTTAGTTAGCTTAGAAACCGGCTCTTCCATTATTGCTGTTTCTTCTACGTTTTCTTAATATTGTTTTAGAAACGGCACTAAAACTTAGTTTCGAAGCCACAAAATGGAACTTTGATGGAAAAAATATATATAATAAATTGCTTACCTTTCTTCGTGTCAAAAGGAGGAGGAAAGTTTTGCTTATTTTGACATGGCGAATTATTAACATGACGACATACTTGTAATACGCAACTAAAAAGACTGCAGCTACACTGGTAGCTTAACCATGCTTTCTAGTGCGATCATGATGCGCTTGCGCAGAACTGTTTCAGTCCTGCGCGCCTTGGCTCATGCACCTGAAGGTGCTCCTTGACTTGCGCGTGTGCCTACCGAGCTCCGGCACGCACACCGTTAACAAAGAACACCTGTCTTAATCAATGAACTGTGTTTGGGCTATTTAAGGACTGCGCCCATGCAAGGACAATGCGAAGTATGACGCTGCGTCTAGTGTGCCTTACTGGGCCTTGTTTCCTGGCCCTGTCCTTGTTGACCTCCTGGTTTTTCAACTCCTGTTTCTCATCCCTTGATCTTGTATAGTTTAGCCTCTGATATTCTGTCCGCGCCTCGATTGACCACCTGCCTGTTTCCTCGATTACAACTTTGCCTGCTGTTTCAGACCGTTTGCCTGTTGCATGCGTTTTACGCACTTTATGCTCATATCGCACTGTGTATTATTTAACATATCTGCACTTACATGCGCCTCCCCCGCACGCACACTGACAAACTGGGTTTTCGTGCCCAAACCACAGGAAGTCAAGGTTATAGAAACCCTAATGAGGCTGAGGTGACAATCTAGTTTAAAAAAAAAAAAAGTTAGAAAAATTACAGTGGGCACTTTTCTAATATTCTTATGCAGCTATTGAAAAAATATATGGTCTGACAAAGGGGGGGGGGGGGGGCCAGGGGCACCCCATGACACCCCCACCCCACCCCAGCTACGCCCCTGGTTGTTACTCTTTAAGTGACTTCTCATGTGCTTATTTCTGTTTTTTGCAAGAAAGTATTGAATTTTCCCTCTTGTCATCTTTTCTGCCTCTTTCCTGTTTTTGTTTTTCCTTTCTTTCCCCACTCTTTTCAGATCCCAAGTTCTTACCACCACATTTTATTCCTCTTTTTCATCATGGTTCATCCTCTTTTCCTCCTATAAAATTCTGGAATAACATTTTGTAAAATCTCACGATCTGAATTTTGCCCCTGTAATTTCCTCAGACCCTGTCTTTTTAAAACTATTTCCCAGGAGGATTTCACTTCATTCCTAGGCTATTTTTCCTCCCTGGGCTTTTAAGGTTTCAGTTATTTGTGCCTACTTGGAAGGACTGCAGTATAGGAGAGGGCAAGCATGGTTATTTACACCTTTGTTAGGTTTCTCTTTTGGCGTCAAGATACAAATTATCGTGTCTCTTTCATACTACCGAACCAGGGCGTTACTAAGATGTGCTTTATGCCACTTACTAAAGAAAAAGGGTCAGTTATCATCATCATTGTAAGATAAATACATCTGAAGGCTCACTTGACTGCTCGAATTAAAAAGATCAGCAGACGAATGAGGACAAAGATGGAAATTAAATTAAAAACTGTGGACTTCACACAGGGACTATCTTAAAAAATGTGCAAAATGTACTCACTGCAAGCACTTCCTTAAATAATAATCAGAGGCACAGAGGGACTACCAGTAAGTGACAGTATCCTCTTTTTCTAATAATATGCCAGTCAGTTTCACTACTACTTACAAATTATTTTATATATTTCCCTGATCCTGGATCAAAAATAACATTGCAGTGTTATGCAGGGATGTGTTTGTTCCTGAAACCTTTCAGCAGTTTGCCAGTGTTTCAGCCTTGACTGTACTATGTTGTCATATTCTGTCTTAGCTCTGTTTTGCAGTCAGTTATTTCTTGCCTGGATGCCAAGTGGATACCAGTCAAGCAGTATGCTGTGTGTGGAGAGTGTCAAAAAAAAAAAAAGTGTGGTGAATCTGACGGCCACTTTCCAAGATCGTTCCCAATCAGCCTGTTTAGTTCATGAGTTTAGTAAGCAAGCACATTTCTGCTTCTGCCTGCTCTTTTTACAGTGACCTGCAAGTATAAAACAAATGAACAAATCACACAGGCAATAGAAAATGCAACAAAAAAAACATAATTCAGAAAGACAACTTAAACTCAAAATGGAAAGGGTGGGTGTGTATTGAACATCACCTACTCACGGATTTACACGACATGTATCACAAGGAAAAAGAATTCGACTTCTTCCTGTCTATTATCTAGTTAGTCTAGTGAAAACTATGTAACGTTAAGTTATTTATTGTGGGAAGGAATAATAATTCTTCTGAAGAATTCAGCTTCCTTTAGGTAGGTGTTCAGCTTTCATAAACTCGTATTAATGTCATGAAAAGCAGATGGCACATCTAAAATAACATATAGATGCCACTGATTGATAAGAATGAGTAAAGATTCGTTTCGGCTCTTATTTCACATCTCCCAGCTCTCTGTTTTCCGCAGTCACTTAGACTGACACACTGTAGTCAATCATCAACAATCCCGATCATGTAATGGTCAATAAGCAAGGGCCCACCTTTTTTTCCGTTACGAGTTAATGTTGACGTGGTTTTGCGCTGTTGCGTTTGCTGTGGTGTTTTTTTTTTTTTGTTTGTTTTTCTGTTGCATTTTTGGTTTAACGTTTTGTACTCGCAGGCCATTCTGCCTTTGGCTTGTGCATTTTACTGAATTTTTATCTAATGGTTTGATCAGTTTGCTGTTAAATACATATTGTATTACGTATTCTTGTCCTACTTTATGTCTTGGCACTCAGTCATCCTGTGAGGCATCAAAGAAAATGAGCAGAATACAAATCTACCAGAGTACTTAAATGCAAATAAATATGTCTTTGATTTGTGCAGTGTATTATGTAAGATCTGGTTTCTGTTTTTCTCCTTTTTTCTTGCTTACTTTCTGCTCTGTTCTAGCTGATAGTTTCCTTTTCTCATAATTTCTGCTTTCATTGAGGAATTAATGCAGAACAGGCTCACTTGCCTTTTGTCTGTTATTTTCGCTTCTTCAATATAGCTTTGTTTCTGATACCAAAAAGGCTTCAGGTCAAGGGAAGATTAAGAGTAGAAGTACATTTAAAAGGTTTTGATCAGGATGAGATTTTGCTTAATTAAAGCTCACTTGTGCAATATGAGCAGTTTTAGGATTATGATGTGATGCTGTGTAGTCTGTACATATCTGCTAATAATGTAATGTAATCTGCTTATGCTGACATTACGTAAGTGGCATCCTTCTCTGATAAAGCACAGCTTAATAGTGCCCTGATTTGGGTGTGTGAAAATGGACCTTATCTGCTCTGTTTTGTCTTTGACAGCTGTTGAAACATGCTGATCTACAGACTGTTTGCGGACGTGGAGGCAGGAGTGTTGTTCCCAGTTAGGAAGTCGCACACAACTCAAAGCTGGCACCGGTGTAAAAATTGTAGAATGGCGTTAGTATAAAGTTAAAAGAAATGGATGTGTTGGGCTGAGAATGTTCTTGTAACACTCTGACAGCTCAGGGAATGAGGAACAAGTAGACAGACTTAACAATACAAAGTGCACTTTTGTTTTTAATCTGGGAGGTCACTTTTCAGCAACTTTAGTTTCTTTCACACATGCATGCATACATAGTGCTGGGTATCTCAGCTCTCTCTCTTCCTCTGTAAGAACACAAGCCACACAAATAGATTGTCCGTAATCAAACGCAGGTGAAACTCATGACGTTTCCTACCGGTTCTACCTGACTCCTCACTGCCCACAGCTGATGCTCAACCATGCCCTTGCTGCCACGTACCCCCACCACCCATCTCAGGCTGGGGAGCCGTACAGCCTGCAGTCAACGCTCGTCCCCTGCCAGGAGAGGTAATCTGCCACTACCATCTGTGCCCCCTGCCCATGGACCACCTCAAACGTAAAGGGCTGAAGAGCTACATGCCAACAAGTGAACTGTGCGTTGGCATCCTTCATGCAGTGGAGCCACTGGAGTGGGGTGTGGTGGGAACAGAGTGAAAGGGCATCCTAGCAGGTAGTATCGGAGAGTGAGGACTGCCCATTTCCCTCCTCAGTTGTGTTATGCGATCGTTATTAGTTACTATCATTATACTTCATTTTCAATTGTGTTATACTATTGTTATTAGTTACTATCATTATACTTCATCCTCAGTTGTGTTATACTAAATCTCTTGCACTGAGAGGTTGTGGCTGACCACGGGTCACTTCTCCTCTTCCACCATCTGGGACAAAACAGCCCCCAGCTCTCTGCCTGATGCATCAGTCTATAAGACAAAAGGGAGAGAAAAGACGACACTTTTCTCATTTCAAACCAGACATGATCAAGTGGTGTATGCCAAGAGTCAGATTGGACATTCAAGGCTCATCCATGTGTTTTATTTATTTAATTAAAGGGTGAAGAACCACCAGCATGCCATTTTTGTAAGTCATCATTGGCATTCAAGCATATTTTACTTTGCTGTCTTGGTCTAAATGCCACAAGGGAATATTTTGACTCTCAAAATACTTTGGATGATGCTTTTAAGAAGGTGCCACCACAAAGTCTTAGAATTTGTCATATATATATTTTAAAGCATCTCTTATTTGTTTATTTAATTTTATTTGTTTTACTTATATAAAAAGTAACAACACCTTTTTAGAAATGCTCTTGTCATGATATAGCCTCAGGTGCTGACATGGTATTAAAAAAATCACTCACTCTAGCATCCCTGTGAACAAACACACGAATCATGTTTTTCAGTATTTGATTAAGTTGTTTGATCAGCCCATCCGTTTGTGGATGTAAACACTGGTACGATGTAATCCCCAGTAATTCATACAATTAGTGAAGTTGGTGTGATGCAAACATTGTACCTCAATTAGTCAGGAATTCTTTTGGAATTGTAACTCATGAGATAATGTGGAAGAGTGCAATACTGCATGCAGAAATGTTATGCAGAGGCACTGCTTCTGGGTATCACATTGCATAAACCACTAAGACTAACACAAAGCAGTACCCTCATGCAGATCTTTCTGATGGCTCCAGGAGATGCATGTCAATTCTTTCAAAAGGGATCTCGATCAAGGCTAAAGGGTGCAACAGTGCTTTTGAGGTGGCCAGTGGATTCACCAGCTGACATTTTCAGCAGGCTGTGCACCACTTGCGAACATCACTGCAAATGCTCAGCCAATAGAAGCAGGCCATGAGACGGTTCAGTGTTTTATCCTGACCTAAATGCCCTGCCATGGGATTATGATGGCAGGGCATGAAATAAAAGTTCCTTACGACTCTTTGGGGTCAGCAACTGGATTATTTTCCGTTTGATTGTCCTGTGTCCCTTGATGGGCTATATCTTTAATAACAGAGAAGTATGGGTAGGAGCGAGCAACGTTAGGCTGGAGGTTTTGACTATCAATTACTCTGTTGGTCAAAATTGCCCCTCAGAGTTTCATCTCATGACTGTTCCAATGGGAAATCCTGAAGGGAAATCCCTATCTAGTGGCAGAGCCCTCTCCACCCTCTGTGTCCTCCTGACACAGATCTAACACAGATGAACTTGGGGCCGCCGCCTCAGATAGTGCTGCACCAGAATCCCACCCCAAGGTGCACTACAGCAGGACCCATCCACAAAGAAGTGCTTTATTAACATTTTAAACTCGAGCCAATATGTCCGTAGGATTAGTGGACGGATGAGGTGAGGACTAGCCACCACCTCCACATTATGCTTTTCACCCCTGAACTGGATAGTGATGGGTAACAGTGGCTTGGCCCCAGTTTCTGTGGTGCAGTGGTAGGGGAGGGATGAGAAGGAGCAGTATCACCTGCTCCCAAAAATGCAGCCCGATAATCCTCCACCAGCCAGATCATCTCCTCCAGTGATGCTGCACGGTGGCACTGAACCCAGGCTGACATTTCTTTCAGTCGAACAACAAACTGCTCCAGTGCCACTCGGCCAATGATGTCCTTGGCATCACACACTCCAGTCAGCAGCCACCATCGGCAGGTGTGTCTGAGCTGTTGGGTGAAGGTGAACGGATGGCTGATCTCACTGTATGCCAGCACGTGGAAGAGCTGGCAATGTTGGTCTGGTATGCGACTGACCTGCTGCAGAATAGCCCACTTCAGGTCCGGATACTCCAGCAGGCTGGTGGCTGGGAGCTGTTGAGCTGCTAGCTGGGTTTCCCCTGACAGGAGTGACAATCGGTGAACTGTCCACTGCGAGGTTGGCCATGAGCACACTTCAGCGACATGCTCAAACAGCTCCACAAATGCTTCTGGATCATGCTGTGGCCCCATCTTCAGCAGAGGAGTTTGGCCACAGTATTCACAGTAGTGGCTGCTGGAGTACCCACTAGCTGGACCAGGCTCCAGAATACCTGCCGGTCCTCTGCCTGGGCCAGGAGCAGGACCTGGAAGCATTGCTCCTGATCTGTGCACAGTATGACGAGGGCCTGATGTTGAGTTTGGTGGTTGCCGATGAGGGTCTGGAGGATCACTGTGACTGGTGTGGACTCCATGGTGGTGTTTTTATTCCTCACGCCTAGGTTTCAGCACCAGTCTAACACTCGGACAGCTCGGGGAATAAGGAACAGGGAGATGGGCTTGACAACTTGAAGTGTGGGGTGGGTTGGTTTGGGGTTGGGCTTTTTATTTTTTAATTATTTTTTTAAAATCTGGGCAGTCACTTTTCAGTGACTTTAGTTTCTCTCTATGCACTGAAATGCACATGTGCACACGGTGCTGGGTAGTGTCTCTCTCTCTCTCTCTGAATATGTTTCTCCTGCAAGAACATAAGACACAAATAGATTTCCAGTAATTAAACACAGACAAAATTCATGACGTGTTCCCTGCTGATTCTACCTGGTTCCTCACCACCCACAGCTGATGCTTGACCACGCCCGCACTGCCACAGTTCTCTATTGTGGTGTGTTTATTGTTCCCCTGAGGTTTGTGCTGCAGTTGTGAAATGATTCGACTAAAGCCGAGGACATCCTAATTCACTCCTTATGGTCTCATGATTCTGAGGCATCTAAGGAATTTTTAGAGGATTCATTTACTGTCTAATTTCACCAAATACATGGAGTACACTTTATATTTCGGCACAATTTTAATAAGAAATGTAATTTATGTCAAGACATGTTGATTGGGATTACACAATGTCCATAACCCTTTAGAATGAAGATAAAATTTAGAAGTGAGTGAAAAATCCTGTGCATATGTTAAACTGATGGGTAACGGTGATGCTGGCAAAGTTTCTGACAAAGTCTGCATGGTATTAAATACTCCAACATCTGGAAAAGTTTCCTGGCCCACTGCTGGCTTACAGACAGGATGTGATAGGGTTTTTTTTTTTCTTGTTCTCCAATAACTTGCATCACACATGGAGTCTGAACTTTTTCAATAGTGTTGGATGAATTGGCTGAATTTTACATTTACTGTCTCCATGATGATTTGATTCATGAGGATGTTTTTTTTTTTTAATTACTTCTTGTCCTTCCAAGTATTCTACACTAGATTCCAAGCAGTTTGACCAGCTTAATGGCTTTGTTTAAAAAAAAAAAAAACACACACATACAACAGATTACTTGGGCTGTTTGCAGCAGTGTTTTCTCACTCAGTGACTTTACTGCTTGTTGTAGCTAAAAATACGCTCTGATGTGCTGTGGCCCTGCATTATTTTCTCTTTGCAGCTACCTTTGCAATTATTCATTTAGTAAATGCTTTTATTCAAAACAAAACCAGAAAGTGACCCATAATTTAAAAACAAATAAAAACCACATCCACCTTAACTGCTTGGCTCTGTGCTTACCACCTAGAGCTTTTCTCTGTGATGACTGTCAAGCTGCAATACACAAATTACTACTTGCTACTACTCCCCAAGTCACATGCATCACCAAATATTTCGATAAATTAGGCAAAGTAACAAGTAAATATTAAATTGTCGATATTAAACTGTTATCTGACCAGCAATAATGAGACTATGAAGTTTGCGGTAAACTGAAGTTCCAGGTACTTGTCACAAAAACTTAGTGAGTGAGCCTCATTGTAGTGAAGTACTGAAATGTTATCACATTTAGTAAATGTAATAACATTTAGTAAATTTATAACATAAAATGCTAGTAAAATCAGCATGCATATTTTTGGACATTAGACTTCTGGGTATTGATGGAGAGTGTGGTAGTTTTTGTGAAAAAATGTAAAGGCCTGCCTACTTTAGCAAGAACTGGCCACTGGACAAACATTTACCATTAACTAACCACTAACTTTTCCCAATGGCTCATCAACAAATATAAAAGGACATGCTTAGAGCCATTCTGTGATAATTATAGGATTCTATGATGACTGATAATTCTGTATTCTGAGGTCATTGATATTTAATTTAAAAATTAAACAACCGTTTGTTCCTGTCCACTAATTTGATTGGACAAGCAACATTGCACTTAGCAAGCAACGCTCCTGTTTAGTATAACAACACTGGGACATTTCAGTGTTGTGTATAATTTTGATTTGTCTGTGTTTGCTACATAAAATTCTCATTCTAGCAGTAGTTTATTACATTGAAACCATTACTAAGCTTAGTAAGGGCTGTCAGTCAGTCTGTGCGTTGCACTATCCAAGTGTAGCTTCTTTGGGAACAATTTTTGTTTATTGAGCAAAAATAGAATATTTGTCCATACTATGTCAATGTCAGTTAAAACAACTTAATTTCTTGGTTATAGAACAGGTGTATAAAAGCAATATCGCATGAGCGAGAGTGCTGCTGTACTGAATATCAGCACAGCTGTGATTTACACCTTATGTACAGTTTTTCCAGCATGCACTCAGAATCCAGGATAAAGTGGTTACTGAGTGTTGTGTACTACTTTTTTTTTTGCCTCCCCAACAAATAGTGAGCTTACTGGCAAATTATGTGACCTTTCGAGACAGCTGCAGAGATTCAGCTTGGCCAGTACATCCGAATCTAGTCCTGGGCCCTGGCAAGTCGAGAATAAACTAAACCATGACTTTCTGCCAGATTTTTAAAAATGAGAACAATCTTCCAAAGAGAGAGTGAGATGGAGGTCATGTCCCTCATGACAAACTAGTTTCACCCTTATGTTTTCCAACCCCATGTTGATTTCAGGACACCACTTGGCCAACAACTTGGTGAAGGTTTCTAGCGTTGTCTCAATTTGAGTTCTTCTGTACTTGCACTTGCTATTTTGTGCGCATAAATGCGTTCAAGCTGACGTGTGGCATGCAGTACATTGTGAGTACCTGGATAGTGCACTCAAAACGGTCAAAATGTTGAGGGTGCAACACTGCACATTTCTCACCATCTTGTCGATGTCACGGAAGGGTAGGGACCACCAACCTACTTTCAGCCAGTCAGAGGAGGGCATGTCAAATCTTCTGCTTCACCTCTTCATGACATGGATTGCACAAGATGTCAATTTCTTTGAGATTTCATTCCGTGTTTTTGGACACAATTGCAGTGTCCAATTCCAGTAGATTTTTGAGGTTAGATGATACAAATTTCCTGTTCTGCCACATCCCAAATATATTCTTTGAATTCAGATCCAGTGACTGCGAAAGCCACTGCAGAACATTTGAACTCCTCATGTTCATGAAAACGGTTTGAGATGATTTTTGCTTTGTGACATGATGCATTATTATGCTGGATGTAGCCATGAGAAGATGGGTGAATTGTGGCCATGAAGGGATGCACATGGTCAGCAGCAATACTCAAATAGGCTGTGGCATTCAAGCGACGATTGATTTGGTATTAACAGCCCCAAAGTGTGCCAAGAAAACATTCCCCACACCATTATGCCACCTCCACCAGCCTGGACTGTTGACGCAAGGCAGGTTGTGTCCATGGGTTCATGTTGTTGGCCCTACCATGTGTGTCTCAGCAGAAATCAATATTCATTAAACTGGATTGTCTTTCTAATCTTCAACTATCCAGTACTGGTGAGCTTGTGCCCACTGCAGCCTCCAATTTTTGTTCTTGGTTGGCAGTATACTTGAACTCTCACGAACAAGGCATTTCTGTCAACAGAACTGCCACTCACTGGATTTTTTTTTTCCCTCTCCTTTATTGCACCATTTTAAGTAAGCTGTAGGGATTGTATGTGAAGTTGGTGTTTCTAATAAAGTGCTCAGTGAATGTTGTCAAGTAAAAGTTGTTCGGTGGGATCAAGGTCAGGGCTGTGTGCAGGTCATTTGAGTCTTTTCATGCCAATCTTGGCACTCCATGTCCTTGTAGACCTCACTTTTTTGCACATGGGCATTGTCATACTGGAACAGGTATGGGCCCCTTAATTCCAGTGAAGAGAAATTTTAATACTACAGCATTACACATGATGGTGCAATGGGCGGATGTCCACCCCTCCTTGAATCACCCCCTTCACGTGGTGGAGGGGTTTGAGTGTCTCCATGATTCTAGGAGCTATGTTGTTATGTCAAGTCATTTTATTTATATAGCACATTTAAATACAACAAAGTTGGCCCCAAAGTGCTTCACAACATAAAACAAGATTTGGAACAATTGTTGGGGGCATTTGCTCTTGGTAGGGTTTCCCAAGGCAAACAAGTCCTAGATGAGCGGTCAGTCAGAGAGTGGTTCTGAAGACCCTTATGAAAGAAACAGCAAGGATCCAAGTGCTCTTGCCTGGACCAGGGATACTGGAGCCCCACCCTGAAGATGGGCTTGGGGGAAGGGCTCATCAGTGAGCACCTGGTGGCCGAGCGTATGTCCATGGGGCTTGGCTGAGCGCATGTCCGTGGGGCTCGGCCGGGCCTAGCCCAAATGAGCAACACGGAACCACTCTCTTGTGGAACCACCACCTGCAGGAGGTGCCATAAGGGTCCGGTGCATTGTGGATCAGGTGGCAACCAAAGGCAGAGGGCCTGGCATACTGATCCCCAGCTGACAAAACTGGCTTTTGGGACCTGGAACGTGGGAAAGGAGCCTGAGCTTGTACGTGAGGTTGAGAGGTACCAACTACATATAATTGGGCTCATCTCAACGCATAGCTTGGGCTCTGGAACCAATTTCCTGGAGAGGGGTTGGACACTCTTCCATGCTGGAGTTGCCAACGGTGAGTGGTGCCGGGCAGAGGTGGGGCTATTGGTAGCCCCCCAGCTACCAATAACATCAGCTGTTAACATCAGAGTTTTCCCCAGTAAATGAGAAGGGTCTCTGACTGTCATTTGTGCTTATGCACCAAATGGTAGTTCAGAGTACCTGGCCTTCTTGGAGTCCTTGACTGGGTTACTAGACAGTGCACCACGAGGGGACTCCGTTGTTTTACTGAGGGACTTCAGTGCTCACGTGGGCAAAGACAGTGAGACTTGGGAGGAATGGTCTGCCCGATCTGGACCCAAGTGGTGTTCTGTTATTTGGCTTCTGTACCATGTACAGTTTGGCCCTAATGAACACCATGTTCGAGCATAAGGGTGTCCATAAGTGCATGTGGCATGAGGACACCCTAGGCTCCAGATCGATGATTGATTGATTGTAGTTGTTTCATCTGATCTGCGACTGTATGTCTTGGACACTTGGGTGAAGAGAGGAACAGAGCTGTCAACTGATTACTACCTGGTGGCAAGCTGGATCAGATGGCGGGGGAGGAGGCTGAACAGACCTGGTAGGCCCAAGCGTGTAATGAGGGTATGCTGGGAAT
>JAPEIY010000009.1:17949320-17960315 GCA_026122135.1 Cathorops aguadulce | reverse complement strand
TTTTTTTTTTTGCCCCCCCCCCCCCCCCCCCCCCAAAAAAAAAAAAAGCGTTTTTAAGTCCAGAATCTTTAAATTTGCAGTTAATTTTGTTCTGCAGGAAACCCCACATAACCTATGGAGCTGGAGATTAAAATTAGCCATTGTTAAGATTAGGTTTGTTATTTGGTTATTAATTATGGCATACTTAACATTTGGGTTTGTGAGGGCGCAGTCTCTCATATTTTTCTTGTTCAATATCCAACTGAATCCTTTGGGAACATCAGTGTAATATCTGTTAAATCTGTTACAACTAAGCTCATGATTTAAAACTGCACTGACAATCGATGATGGCCGGCAATAAGTGGGGTAAATATTTTATGGCAGTTTTAAGATTGTGTGCAGAACGTGTAACACAGTTAAACCCTGTTAAGACCAAGGGTACATTCAAAACTACTATTCTAAATAATAGTTTCTAAAATAGTCAAGTGTATGGTAATGTGTAGTTTTGGACCTGGCTGAAGCACTTTTCTTAAAACATGCACTATATGGATGTTTATTGTGGACACCTGACTATCACAACCATATGTACTATTCAAACATCCCATTCCAGATTTAGTCCCTCTTTTGCTGTTATAATAATCTCCACTCTTCTGGGAAGGCTTTCTGCTGGATTTAGAGCATGGCTGTGGGGATTTGCTCATTAAGCCACAATAGCATTAGTAAGGTTGAGGGTGACTGGGGTGCAGTCGCTGTTCCAGTTCCTCCCAAAGCTGTTCAGTGGGGTTGAGTTCAGAGCTCTGTGCAGGCTGCAAACTATGTCTTCGTGGACTTTGCTTTGTGCCCAGTGGCATTGTCATGCTGGAGCAGGTTTGGGCCTCTTGAATTCACTGAAGGGGAAATTATTATGGTACCGCATCCAAAGACATCCTATATAATTGTGTGCATCCAACTTCATGATATCAGTTTAGAGAAGAACCACACTTTATTTGCAACACTATGCTAATACTGGGTAGGGTATACCTTTGCTCTCAAAACAGCCTCCATTCTTTGTAGCATGGATTTCACAAGCTGTTAGAAACATTTATTTGAGATTCTGGTCCATGTTGACATTGCATGACATGATTCCTGCAGATTTTTCAGGTGCACTTTCCTGCTGTGAATCTCTAGTTCTATTGGATTCAGACCTGGTGTCTGGGAAGGTCACTGAAGAAAATTGAACTCGCTGTCATGTTCATGAAATCAGTTTGAGAACTTTTGCTTTATGACATGGTGCATTATCATGGTGGAAGTAGCCATTAGATTATGTGGCTGTGGCATTCAAGTGATGATTGACTGGTATTAATGGGCCCAAAGTCTGCCAAGAAAATGTTCCCCACACCATTACACCACCTCTACCAGCTTGAACTATTGACAGCAAGGCAAGTTGGGTTCATGCATTCATGCTGTTGGTGCCAAATTCTGACCGTGCTATACAGTATGTGAGCCTCAGCAGAAAATTTTTCCAGTTTTCATCTGTCTAGTTTTGGTGAGCCTGTGCCCACTGCAGCCTCACCTTTTTGTTCTTAGCTGACAGAATTGTAACCCGACGTGGTCTTCTGCTGCTATTGCCCATCTTCCTCAAGGTTCAATGTGTTGTGCGTTCCGAGGTGCTTTACTGCTCACCACATTTGGACAGATTGATTGAGTTACTGTAGCCTTTCTGTTAGCTCAAACCAGTCTGGCCGTTCTCCATTGACCTCTGTCATCAACTAGATGTTTACATTTTTGGGACTGCTGCTCCTGGAAGTTTTTTTCTTTATTGCACCATTCTGAGTAAATTCTAGAGACTGTTTTGCATGAAATCCCAGGAGATCAGCAGTTTATAGAAATACTCAAACCAGTCTGTCTGGCACACAGAATTGCTGAGATCACATCCTGATAGTTGATGTGAATATTGCCTGAAGCTGCCGGTAGGTATTTGCATAATTTTATGCCTTGCACTGCTGCGGCATGCTTGGCTGACTAGATAATTGCATGAATGTCTTGTTGTACAGGTTCCTAATAAAGTGCTCTGTGAGTGTCAGTGTGATGATCAGGTATCAACAATCCTTTGGCCATATTGTGTATAAAATATTTGCTCTCAGTTCTGAAGTGTGCCCCATATTTTTCCACCAAAGTACAATTGAAAATATTGTGGACTTGAAATTTTGCTTAATGTGTTATTGATCATATTTCAGATCCCTCCTGTGACCTGATTTATTTAAAGTATCTGGTGAAGGCAGAGCAACCCTTGGCAGACTGCTGTGTGGCTCTGTGGTTCCACGATGATGGTGCAAGCCAGTCATCCCTGGCTCCGCCTACATAGTCTCCACTCTCACAGGTTTCCCTGGTCACAGGAAGAGACTAGAATTCTAAAGCAGCATTGTAACAAGCCTATAATTATTATCTGCAATATATATATTAACTGTATGTTAACTTTGTTAATATTTTATATGTAAAACTGAACAAATACAGTATTAAATGGTTTGGGTTTTTGTTTTTTTATCTCAATTTGTGCTAGCTTCTTTGGATATATTCGTCCTTTGATTGATTGATTGATTATTTATGGTTTAAGAAGAATGTGGCTTGTTACATATAATTTTTTTTATATCTTTGTAAAATATTTATATTTCTTCATACTGATCTTAACCAACCTGATGATCATCTAACATGTAGAAAACTTTTCAAATGTCCAAGAATCCAATCCTTTAGTTATACAAAAGGTTGCTACATTTGCTTATGTAATCCATTTGTCATAACACCAAAATGCCTTTTAAAATCTGTACTCCATTCTGTCTGACTACAATATACTAAGATAAAGGTTCAAATTAAATGGAGAAGGAGGAGGATGCCGCCACGATCATGTGTAGAACTAATAACCAATTCAGCCTGTATAAGTGCCCTTTTATCCAGCAGGCATGAACTTGTCCTGAATCTCTACTTGTCCAGAGCTGAAGCATTCTCTTCCGTGGCCAAATGATGCTGTTACAGTGTTTAAAATAATTCTTATGTCATAATGTAATATCAGCATTTTTCACATGAACATGGGAAAGGGCAACAATCTGTGAATAGACTTATAATTGCACTGCCACTTGCATTTCGTAATCCTGTTAAGATCCTTTTGTAGGTTTCCTACAGTAAAACTAACAAAAACCAGTATTAATATGATTTTAGTCAATGTTTTTGTCTAGACTGTTGTGTTTAGGATCACCTGACTATGTTGAGGAGTTAGGTGCACAGAACAAGTTGAAAGATACCATCATGTTGGTTTAATGTGCTGTCTGTTTCAAGCAATGTGATTTTATTGTCGGGGGGGAATTGAGAATGTGACCTACACTTAGTTTGTGTTTTAGTTATTGCTAGAATAGAATTCTCTATTGGGTTTCTGTGAGTAGAATCACAGGAATACAATACGTATTTTTGTGCTATTATGCAATGGGTTCTTAGTAACAAAGTATCTCCTGGGTTTTTGAACAGAGACCATTTTTCTAAACACTGTTTAGACCTTTTTATTCTATTATTCCTGGTTCGAGATAGCAGATTTCTCCACTCCACCTACAGGAGGTATTGCACCGTCCAGCACTTTCCATGATCCTTACAGTGCTCACATTATCATTCATGAGATGGAGTTAATAAACTAGAATATCCAATCCAATACCGCTTATTTGAAAGAGGGGTGGGACCCTATGAAAAAAATTACTTAGACATCTTTGAATTTTCTTTGGCATTTAAAAAAAAAGACAAATTATAAATGTCTTCATTTATTTGTTTGGTTAGGGACACTGAATATTTCTTTAAGAAGTCATTTAATGATTGCTCTTTGCCTTCATTACTTTATTGCTATTAAAATTGTTTTCTCTGAGTTTTCACATCAGAAGTTTGGTCTTTTAAAAGCAGACCACCCTGTTTTAAAACTCTCATGCAATTATAATTGTATGTTCCTCCTCACTGTGTGATCATAAATTCGGTTCATCTTCCATATGATCTGTTAATGCTAAAACATTTAGCCTCTCAGGGAACTTAACCATTTAACCATTTTGGTACAAGCACAGCTTGAATGGACATAAAAATGAAGAAAGACATTTTAAAAGCTTCATGTAGCATGTTCAGATATGGTTCATAATGCAATAAAAACTGTTAACCAATAGATTTTTTTTTTAATGTCAGTATTTTACGATTCTTTTGTCCTCAAAGATGTTAATTTCAATTTCCTTTTGGTATATAATACAGTGTACTCTTTGAGTATTTAATTTTGATCAAATTAGATGAAGTATTTTCTTAATGTAAAACTAGCTTAGTAAATTGAATTTGTAATTTAAAATTATTTGGAAGCTAATTACCTTTATTTCTAAGACAATGACTGTATTTCCCCCACTAATAAGTGTAACGGTTCTGTAACCCATCATACTCTCCACACTGTATCTGAATCTAAAGTTTTCTTACAATCCTATTACATTCATTAGTTATTTAAAAGGAATAAAATTGTTACATGGTGTCCTGTGGTGTCATTATTTCAGAGGCATCCTATACAGTTGTGTGCTTCCAGTTTTGTGGCAAACAGTTTGGAGAAGGCCCACGTACGGGTATGATGGTCAGGTGTCTACAAGTTTTTGGCCACATACTCCTTCCTGTAGTGTACTTCAGACATTATTATTATTATTATGGTAATTTTTAAGTTTCACGCATATTGTCTTTACATAGTCCAGCCACGAGGGGGCAGTGGGTATCCTAGGTTTGGTTCCTTTACCAGGAGTTTTACAGGAACCTGACAGACCAGTGTCACTCCACATGTAGCTCATATCAGAATTACTTTATCATCAACTTTATTCAAGACACAATAAGGTCCATATAGACAGCACATTACATTAAAAATACAAAACATTAAAAAAGATACAAAAAAGGCATCAACAATTACATATATAGGCCTATATTTATAAAATGCATACAAACTTCGGGTCCAATGTTTCCAGGAGCATTTATAATTCCCCGGAGGGAAATTCAAGTTTGCTACCAAGCTCCTGAATCAAAGAAGTAAACATGTCTAAAAATAGAAGATAAAATCGTTTGAAAAAAGAATAAATTTAAATAAGTTCAATAACATGCAAAATTAAGTGATTTTTATACATATATTGCATATGCATTCTATACAGTACTTCATAAAAGCAGGTTAAAATACAGCTCTATTTCTTGTATTTTTATAATGCTATGCTGAATCTTTTTTTTATCCAGGTTAGTTTTTTTTTTTTAAATATCTTTAATTTTAGATTACCTTATAGACAGACATAAGCCTGGGACATAAATATGGCTTGCATAAATAAAATAATTATGAATTAAAATTCCCCTGAAAGAAACAAAAGGGGTCCTTTTAAAAACGCTTTTTGAAATAAAAACCTATTTATTTATTGAACTATTTTGGCTGTTTTATACTTATATTTACAAATATTTATAGTCTGATTTCAGGATTTATTTCATGGCTATATTTATTTAAATATAATTCCGTACTTATTTGCTTATATAGACTTAATGATATGGTCCAGTGAAAGTTTGAAATAGTCTAGTAATTTCTGGAAAGTTGTGGAAGAGCACAGAAACACAATACCTTAATACACAGACAACATTATAACATTCAGTATATTAGGGCGTGTAAGTAGGTAAGTAGACTATATAGCTAAATATAAGTATATATGTGTAAATATAAGCCCTAATATGTTTGTTCCATGTTGAATTCCTTATTCGATAAAAAGCCCTTAGTATCTCTCTGTTCTGCTGCGGTCACAGTATTTCAGTTTTTGTATTGATTCTTCGACATATTGAACTGAGGCGAGTTTGATAAGCTGAAACAAACAGCACCAGGGAAGATTTTGGTAGAGGATTAGGGCCACTGTGAGGGGAAAAAAAAAGTGAGTTCTGACTTTAAACTCAGAATTCTGACTTTTGAGAAAAAAAAAGTGAGTTCTGACTTTTTTCTTAGAATTCTGAGTTTAAAGTCAGAATTCAGAGAAAAAAGTCTCAAAAGTCAGAATTCTGAGATCAAAGTCAGAATTCAGAGGTCTCACTTTTTTTCCTCAAAAGTCAGAATTCTGAGATCAAAGTCAGAATTCAGAGGTCTCACTTTTTTTCTCAAAAGTCAGAATTCTGAGAAAAAGGTCTCACTTTTTTTCTCAAAAGTCAGAATTCTGAGATCAAAGTCAGAATTCTGAGAAAAAGGTCTCATTTTTTTCTCAGAAGTGAGAATTCCGAGAAAAAAGTGAGAAGTCAGAATTCTGAGAAAAAAAAGTCAGAACTCACTTTTTTTTCTCACAGTGGCCCTAATCCTCTTCCGTAGGGATTTCTAACAACACTCAAATTTTTATATTTTAAAAAATTTAACTTTTTTCAACAGAAGAAGAAAAAAAAAGCAAAAGCGGATGCCCAATCCGCGCGCTTCTACCGAATCAGTGGGCGGAGTCATGACGTTTGGTGAGTGTGCTGACGTGCTGTGTCAATAGTAACCGTCCCTGTGGTGTTGTAGCGGCCATTATTATCCAGTGTGTATAAACGTATGCTTTTATACTGCTGATAAAGAAAGAGGCGTGAGAAGAGGATACACGTTTTCGAGGTTTTTATCGTTGAGCTTGCGCTGTCGTGTGTTTAACTGCGCTGTATTGTGTAGTAGTGCTCTGAGGAGTCGGTTATATTTGAGCTCTTCAGTGTTCCTCTCGTGCACTGTCAGTTAGCCGAGCTCGCGCGCTGCAGCCCCTGGGAGGAGGAGGAGGAGGAGAAGAAGAAACGGGTTTCATCAGCCGTCTTTAACTGTCTGTCTGCGCAAACTCAGAGGCGTTGTTTAAATTTAGAGTCTTGTTCGCATTTAGATGGCAAGCTTTCCAGATTTTGTCAACGAAAGTGAAATTGGTGAGTATACAAAAGTGATTATTTGCTGTAAAAATACTTTTTTTGTTTGATTTTCGCTGTGGTCAGTGATCCGGAGGGGGAAGGGAGCGGATACGAACTCCTCAGGGAGGGAATATTATTAACCTGTTTATTTTTGTACATTTTGTTTTTATATACATGTTCTATTATGTCATTCTCTCTTTCCCTTTCTTTTAACAGCGACACGTTCATTTATTTTCAGTATAGTTGAGTTTCTGGTGCTGATTGGATTGAATGTAAAGCTAAATTCGTTTTAAACATTTTTTTTTTTCTTCCATATTTTAAAATTGAGCAGTTTTGAAGTCCTGACCTGTGTGTGTGTGTGGAGCAGGATGACTCCCAGCAGAGGGTCTGACACACCAGAAACCGCGTGATAATGATTAACCAGCACATCTCCTGGGTTTATTGTTTTATGTGTGATGAACTATCACTTACATCAGTTACATAATTAACCAGTCTTCCCATATCCAGCTTTGAATGCTTACAACCCAGAAACTCCATTACATTTACTGGTTGTAAAGGGAAGCACAGTTTAGTTGTATCCCCCGTACGGCGTAGGATTTGCGTCGGTTGCGCGTCCGCAGACACTTGCTTGTAAACGCTCTACAACTTGCAATTCTTATTTGATTTATTTCAAACTTTCACAGCACAGTTATATGGGTTAGGGCTCAACGCCTATCGAAAACGGTGACGCTATCTTGAAATTCTCGACTCTGATGGGCATTTCTGTGCAAAAATGTTTTGTCCGGATGGGGTTTTGTCCGTTTCCCTTCAAAATGACGGGGCGTACGGGGGATACGCTTGCCGCTGCACAGCGCAACGGTTAAGCCTAGTTTCTTGTTAGTGTTGCTTTTGAAACCGTATGAAAAAAACAAACACAGTGAAACAATAGCTGATATTCCAGAGGACGAGTCCGTGGCTTGGGGATCACAAGAACTTACTGTGATGATGTCATTTTTCCTGAAACCCAGTTCATCGTCATCATGGCGCTCGAAATCCAGCAGCGCTTTAGCCCGCCTCCTGCGATTCCGAGATACGACCAGGAAGTTTTCGTGATCCCGCTGATGACTCTCCATGGAGTAGTCCGGAGTCAGGTCCTGACATGAGAGAGAGACAGTGTGTGTGTGTGTGAGAAAGAGAGAGACAGTGTGTGTGTGTGTGTGTTCCTGTCATTGGCTGAGTGACAGTAACGATACAGCACTGGGCAGAACACCTACACAGCACTCCATTAAATTTGAGAACCTGCACAGACGAGCTGAGTTCTGCAGAACAGAGTGTAAATTCAAGAGCGACAAAAATAGTGAAGGAACGGGATTTAATCAGACACGGAGTGGAAAATCAGGGCCGTGATGGCAAGAAGGTTTAATCTGATTTACGACTGCGTGACTCAGAGGACTGAAAGACTCCGTGAGCCGATGATGATGGTGATGAAGGACTCACTGTGGTGCAGTGGTCAGGGTCGAGGCAGTGGAAGTGTTCCGCGGTGCGAGTGATCGCTTCCCTCAGAGCCGCCACCAGCTCGGTCTGTTTAATGTTTTTGGCCTTGAGCACCTCGGCCTCGTCCTCTCCGAACAGCAGCGAGCTCAGCGTGGACTTCCTGCGCAGACTCTGTCTCCGAACCACCTGGAGGAGGGAGGAGCAGGAAGTTCACATCACCTTAGAGTTAAACCTGCAGACTGAAAACACCAGGCAGTCCTAGAACACACACACAGGACATTCAGACGGATCTAAAACCCTTCACTGAAGTAACGCTTTTGTTGTCACTGCTCCGAGAGCGAGATCTTCCTCGTTTCTTCATCACAGTCCGACATTTTACACAAAACAACTTACAGCGGAGACATGAACTCAACGAGGGTGAAGAGCAAATACCCGACAGGGGGCAGTTTAGCAGCGCTGGGACTTGAACTTACAACCTTCAGTACCCCATGGTTCTACGGCAACACCAGTCCGATTGGTACAAATCATTAGGACAGTGTTGCTAGGCAACAAAGACATACAGCACACCCAGCATGGGAGTTGGGAAAGGACCAGTATCAGAAGTGTGCAGAACATTTCGGTCATGCAGAATGGTTTCAGGAATACTGTGTTTTTAAGGTGTGTGTGTGTGTGGTGACCTTATTGAGGCTGGCGTTGAGCGTGTGTGTGGTGTTGGAGTTGAGCTGTGTCTGTTCAGCCAGGATATACGCCAGGTGTTTGTGTCTCTGAGCGTCCAGCGTGTCCTGAGAGAGCGACCCGGTCAGTCGCACCGCCTCCCCGAGCACCACCGCACCGTCCTCCAACTGACTCGGCAGGTCCGACAGCGTGTTAAAGATAGACGCCGAGTTCTCCGACGACACCAGCTCTTCCTCCTGCACAGAGGAACCAGTGAGAGAACAATTCTGATGAGGGACAGTAAAGATGTTGATGTGGGCGTAGCTTTGACACCTGCCTGAATCGTCAGCCAATTATCAAGCAAGCAAACGCAGACACACACACACTTATTTTAGTCCTGCATGAACACAGTGATATCCAGAGCAAACAAAGTCAAATCAAGTTTACTTCAAATTAAGTCTTCCGATTCTTTCACGTTAGCGTCGAAATAACCTCAAATGACTCCAGTTTCACTCCCGAGCTTCGATTTAATTATTTCTGCTTTATTCTGTCTTGATAATTATAATAAAAGTTTATCAGATGTTAATAAAGCATACTTTTTCTTTCTGACACACTGGCCCTTCTTGTAGCTCACCATGAAGTCTCCAGTGGTTCAACTTTGAGGAATTCTGCCACAAAGAGTTTTAAATATTTTTTTACTTACAAAACAATAAAATAACACTGCTTTCTGTAAAGCCTTAAAATGTCCTCATGTGATAATTAATTAAATCAGTTAATCTGAAAGTTCACTCTCAAAAAAAAAAATTTAATTCTGTGAAACAAAAATCAGGTAACTCTGATGAAAGTCTAATTTGGACAGGATGATATTTTCTCCCTCCATTTCCAGCTGCTCCTCCGAGATTAGATTTCCATCCCAGAATCAGTGTTTCCTCTCGGCTCCCTGAGTTCACGTGATCCGCTTCGTCCCGTTCACATCGACTTCCACAAATTTGCAGGCCAATGCTGCCTCGTGCTGAGAACATTTTTTGGCACTCGCTGCTTTTTCTACTTATTCACACCACATGTGCGTGCACACACAGACACGTTAAATCTTCCCAAACAGAGAACTCTCTCAGTAAAGATGTGATTATAATAACCTCTTATATTCACATCTCTTGATCGATTGAACATTAGATACCAAATTAACTCATTTATGATTATTTAAGACTGAATCCATATAAAACAGCCTTTGACCACGTGTGAAGCAAACATCCATTTTGTCAGAAAAAAAAACATTCTACAAGAAAAGGTCACAGTTTACTTTTCCAAAGTAAGAGACTGCAGCTGCATACGAATATTCACAGAGCTTTACGACGCGGTACACATTAATCAGGAGGTGATAATCTACGTGGTGTCAGAATGCACTCCGTGGAAGTGTGAGGGTTATCGAATGGTACCCGGATAGCTACTACAGCCACAACGTGGAAACATACCACACTACACTATCCCGTAATTCACGGTCGTTTCAAAAGTAATTTTTTTTAATTTTCAGGACATACATGGGTATCCATCATCTGTAAACATCTGGGACAGAGGACAAGCAAGATCACGGTGGAGTCCGTCTGAGTACTGCCCTGACTACTCACTCACATACTCCAAGAGTACTACAGTAACAGTTGCGCAAGAGGGATTTAACCATCGCTGGTGCAGAGAATCCAGATTCAGAATGTAAAAATAATCCTGTCTGAATAGGGCTCACTGAACAAACCCTGTTAAAGAACCTGGAATAGATGGATTTTAAAATAATAATAACTTACAGTAGTATTTAAAGCTCTGAGAGGTTAGGATAGAGGGATTAAAGGCCACATCCTGGACCAATTTAGTGGTTTTTTTAATATGAAAGTATGTCCCTTTACACACTCATCCAGAAGGGTAATAGGGCGACACGGTGGTGTAGTGGTTAGCGCTGTCGCCTCACAGCAAGAAGGTCCGGGTTCGAGCCCCGTGGCCGGCGAGGGC
>JAPEIY010000009.1:17780594-17791788 GCA_026122135.1 Cathorops aguadulce | reverse complement strand
CACTTAAAACCGCCCAATCTGGCAACACAACCGAAACTAGAAAATCTTCCTGGAAGTTCCTTTCAGCACCGAGATGTTGCCCGGGATTGGTTGGCGAGTGCGTGACGTTCTTGTTTTTTTTTTTTACCTTTAGGCAGCCTCTCACGTTACTGTCTGAGGGACAGGGAGAAAACCACCGGAAAAGGTTTTAAATAAACGCAACAAACACGAAACAACCCCAAGTCGGCAGATGACCATAAAATAGTCGATAGTTACGATATAATAATTATATGCATCTCTCACAGAATTTTCGGAAATATATCAAGTATCTTCGATATATCGCACAGCCCTAGTCTGAATCTTCATTTTTTTTTTTTTTTCAACTAGCCAGCCAGGCTGCCTAGTGACAGGAATTACCCGCCAAATGACAAATTAAGTTGCCTCGGGCTCTGGTTCCACGGTACCATTTTGCACAGGACTGTGTTCCTTTGATAATCGAAAACAAAGCTCCAGCATTATTATTATTATACTCATTCAAAACTCTCCACAGCTTAATATGCCCTAAATTATTAATTCTTCTGCACTAGAACTTTTCTGAATGTGTCTGCATATATTTGTGTTTATGGTTTTGTGGATTTATCATAATTCTGCTTCACCTATTTAAAAAATGAATAAATAACTGCATTCTGTCCTCTCCAAAATAAAATAAAGCTCTGGGCAAGTGGAATTGTTTTTCAGGCAAGTATGTCAAGAATGTTTTGGGTGCTGCTTGCCCATTGGGCAAGTAAGGCTGGGAAATTTTATTTTATTTTTGGACTTCTTCTGTATTAGGAGTTAATACACCTACTCAACTCCACATGACCATAACTTAACCATTAGCACTTGCCTGTCTTTTTATTTATATAGGTGTATGGAGCTACTTATCTTCAGAAGCTGCTTGAGCCTCTGATGCGTGGTGTCATCACATCTCCTGAGTGGCAGCACATAAGCTTTGAGGTTGACCCCACCAGGTAGATCTGCACTAGTTTTCTAGAGCTAAAGCATTATTATTTAACAAGCAGTAGATTTAACTTGTAATTCGTCAGTGTAGCTCATTTGAAATTTTCTCAGCAAGCCGACATGCTTTCACACTCGATGCATTTTATAATCATGCATTTCCTTAAAACCATGTCATTTTCTATTTTTGTAGACTAGAACCTACTGAAAACCTGGAGGAGAACCAGCGTAACCTGCTGCAGATCACAGATCGTTTCTTCCTGGCCATCATTAATTCCTCCAGCGAGTTTCCTCCTCAGCTGCGAAGCGTCTGCCATTGTTTGTATCAGGTATGCTCTGCTCTGTCCTCACTCATGCTGTCTGGCACTTCATGCCGAGCTACTTCACACTTGCTGCCCCATCACTCTGCTACTGGCTGCTCTCAAAATGGAGAGCATGCTTAAAAACTTCACTAACTGAAGCACTCACCCAGTCTTCCTGCCTCCATTTTATACCTATGCAGCATTGTTTAACATCTTGTATAGCTGCTTTTTGTGTGTTAGCGTTACGTTTTGAAGTCTTTGAGATTTGTTGGACAGGCATGGGCTACTTATCTGGTAGATATTGCTTTCAATGTTTGCAATTACACACCCAGTCATTCTGATTTATTGCTGACTTTTAAGTTGGCGTTGATGGAAATGCCCATTCGTGTCTGCATGAAAATTGCGTCTGTGAAGGTTCAACATTTTAAACAAAGTCAATGCTTAAACCTTGTATGCAATATAAAATGAATATATTACACGATGTCCTTCAGTGAAGGGTATAATAACATGATATAATGGTAGATTGATAAAGTCTTAGTGTCAATTGTAAACCTCCTCCATCTAATTGTACTAATGATGGAATCGGCCTTCTCTACCTAAATTAAAGATTTGGAAATACTGATGAGTATGTCAAGTCTGTTGACATGCTAGCTAGCTTTGTGGTCAGTGAGCTGCTCTGTTCTGTAACGAAAAGTTATCTTAATAGGCACCTCTCCCACTGAAACTTGTAGCCATTCAATATGTTTATTTAATCATGTTTAGTTTAGTTGAAACTGTAGGGGAAGTAATGTGGCCGCAGCTGTAACGCTGCATAGCGTGTGCAATGTGTGAAAAGCTTGAAAGCAGATGTTTGTGAGCAGGAAGGACTGGCTGAAGCTCCAACACCTATTGCTTGTTTCCTTTCTGTTTACATATTCTTCTCATCCAGTAGTCGCTCATCCACCCGTCCGCCACGCTACGCTTTGCATTCACCAACAAATTCAAGTTTAAGCTTGCATTCTCAGGAAAAGCTCAATTCCACACATTGTTCTCTTTCCTAATTTGTATTTACGTCAAGGTTATGTAACTTTTGTATGTGTGTGTTTTTTTTTTTTTAATCTATGGCTTGTTTTTAGTAGAGTTGTACTATAGTAAAGAATTTTTACAACATAGTTGAGGCACTAGGCCTGAGTGGATGGTAAGTAGTCAGTTAAACGTTACAGTAAAACATTAGCAGCCTTGCAACTCACTTTGTGCTTCAAGTTTCTGAACCATAAAGCTCAGAGGGGGATCTCTCTTGTATGTGTTTGCATTATGGCTGTGTGCGCTATGCTCAATGTTGTGTAGCCGCTGCTGTGACTTCTGTGCCCATCTCTGCCCTGTAGGCTACTTGCCACTCCCTACTGAATAAAGCCACTGTTAAAGAAAAAAAGGAAAACAAAAAATCAGTAAGTCTCCCAGAACTTTGGTTTTTTTTTTTGTTTGTTTGTTTTTTTCTTAGCCACCTTTTTTTTTTTTTCTTTCATTCTGGAAATCAGCTATTTATTTTGTTCCTTTTTTTTTTTTTTGGCTTTTTTGCCTCAAAACATGTTCATAAGCAACATGGCCCTACTAACCTCTTACTAACTCCAAAGTCATGGTTGAAACAGCATAGCTGTTTGGATCACCAGTATCCTGAGCCCTTCAGATCTGGTTTGGGACAGTGAGAGGGCTGGCTGTGTGGTGGGCCACTGGGATTGGTTAAGCTTTTTCATTTGGCTGTATACAGATCAGGTTGACCCTTGACTGGATAGTCTCCATAACATAGGAGTTGCTACCTCTGCCATGGAGATCCTTGCACACCAGGAGAGGAGGAGGAGGAAAAATACAAATTCAACCAGATTGCCCAAGAGTCATGTAATTTTATTGACTGCAGTATAATCTCCTTACTGTGGAAGATTCTCTCATAAGAGAGTGAATTTTAGTTGACATTATAAACTGAATAACTTCTTACTATTTTTAAAATTGTAAATCTGAATACTACTCTGAGACCACATACTGTACTCTGATATGAATCTGGTTTTAAACTTTGTTTTTGTTTACTAATGAGCCAGACTTTCAGAGAAGCTGAAATGACCTTATACTTGGTGTGCAATTTTAAATAAAGCATGTGCTTCTGTGTTGGTAAACTGGGTTTGGATCAGCAGTTTTACTAGTCATACACAATTGCATGAGTCGTATTGGTGGTGTAAATATGCTTCTCGTGTGTGTACACTCACTGTCCACTTTCGGTACACCTACACATTCATGTAGTTATCTAATCAGCCAATCATGTGGCAACAGTGCAAAAATTCATGCAGATAGAGGTAAAAGAGCTTCACTTAATGTTCACATCAAACATTAAAATGAAGAAAAAATATCTTTGTGACTTTGATCATGGAATAAATATTGGTACCAATGGGATGGTTTGAGGATTTCAGAAATTGTTGATCTGGGAATTTCACATACAGTAGTCTCTGGAGTTTATACAGAATGATATAATAAGCATTGAGTGAGTGACACAGTCTGGTGGGGGGGAAATGCCTTGTTGATAAGAGGTTGGAGGAAAAATGGCCAGATTTGGTTTGAGTTGCTAGGAAGGATGGAGTAACTCAAATAAGCACTCTTTACAACTGTGGTGAGCAGAAAAGCATCTCTGTATGCATGAAATATCAAACCATGAGGGGGGGATGGGATACAACAGCAGAAGACCATATCAGGTTCCACCCCCGTCAGGCAGGAACAGGAATCGGAGGCTATCATGGGCACATACTCGCCCAAACCTAGACAGTTGAAGATCGGGGAGGGGGGAATCACCTGGTCTTTTTCCAGTCTTCAGCTGTCCAGTCTTGTGCAGTCTGATGTGGCCTATTGGTTGGAGAAGAAGCTTTGGGACCAAAAGTTTGTTGGTTTGATTCCCTGGATCAGCAGGAATAGCTGAAGTGCCCTTGAGCAAGGCACCTAACCCCCAACTGCTCCCTAGGCTACTCTGGGTATGCTGTATGTTGCTTTGGGTAAGATCATCTGCTAAATTCGTAGAATGTGATGTTTTGAATTCTGAGATGCATTTCTGCTCACCACAGTTGTAAAGACAGTATGAGTTTTGGTAGACTTCCTGTCAGCTCAGACCAGTCTGGTCATTTTCCTCTCATCTCTTATCAGCAAGGTCAACTCTAGAGACTGTTGTGAAAATCCCAGATGATCAGCAGTTTCTGAAATGCGCAAACCAGCCCAGCTGGTACCACCATCCATGCTGCAATCAAAGTCACAGAGAAAATGCATTTTCTTCTTTGTGATGTTTGAGGTGAACATTAATTGAAACTATTGACCTGTATGTGTAGTATTATTTATTTATTTTTCTTTTCCATTGCCCTGCTGCCACATTATTGACTGATGTAGATAACTGCATGGATGTACAGGTGTTCCTAATAAACTTGACAGTGAGTGTGAAATGTATACATTAGTCTTTTCCGTTACTTAGATATTTATGAAATACAATGGATTGCATGAATGTTTCACACTTTCTCATACTTGCATTTATCAGTGGTTGATTTACCATGCTTTAATTCTCCACCACAACTCTTCAATTTAAAAGGTTTTAATTTGAGTATATCATTTCTCTTGACTTGTATAATCTTTTATAAGAAAATGCAAGTTTTCATCTGTGTATTTTAAACACCTTATTATACCTCATAGATCTAAAGGCAGAAATCTGTTGTACACAAGTATATGCATTTCATACATGCATTTAAAGTGCATGTTTGCAGTGTTTTTAATTTAAGAGGTTTTGTGCTTCTGCAAAATTGTCGAATAAATCTAGTATTCTCAGTTACAAGTTGTGGATTTTTAATTATGCCAGTGTGTAGGCATAAATATTTTAGAGACAATGTAGTCAAATTAAAACATTTCACAGAAAAATGCTCTCCATATAGTTGGGAGCTCAAGAGTTTGAATCCAGATGATGCCATAGCCATCCATGCCTGGGAGCCAAGAGAGCAAAAAATTGGCCAAGTTTTCTATCTTTTGTCAATCACGGTGAGATTGGTCAACCATAGGCTGCCCTGTGATGCAGCAGTTTGAAAAGATGTTGGCTGGCTTTGGGGGAGGATACTGGGGCATCCATTTTGTCTTTGTTTATGCAACTGTAAAAGAATCGTGGTTCCTTCATTAGATATAGAGTCTTGAGGGGCATTTGCTATTTTAGTTGGTCGGTTAATCTTGATATTGACATTTTATTTCATCTACTGTAACGACAGGGCAAGTTCTGTTTTAATAACGTACTTTGTCTTGTTGGATCACTTGAAAGGCGTTGGGTCATTAAGCTTGACCATATTAAGTTGTTGATTGGGTTAAATCAGATACATTATTTTTTGCTTCAGATTCACTGAGCAGTGTTGAACTTGAGTTTTGATTCATTCCATATCTTTCATTCACAGACTTTATTCTCCCCATCTGCAGCAAAACGCTGCCTACTGTCTATATGGTATAATGTCTGTTTGGCCATCTATGTGTTTCTTCATTGTTTGATTGATTGGTCTTCCAATCTTTAGACATATTTTGGGGCTTATTAATAATTTGTCTCTTGCGGGTTTAAAAAGGTTACACTTTAGTAGATCTTGAGGTATTTTTTGTGAACATTTCTGTCGTTCTGTATTTTTCCTCTCTCCCCTTATTGCATTTTCCTTATCTACACTTTTCTCTTTCCTTCCTCATCCTCCACACATTGTTTGTCCGTGCAGGTGGTGAGTCAGCGTTTTCCCCAGAACAGCATTGGTGCCGTTGGCAGTGCCATGTTTCTGCGCTTCATCAACCCTGCTATAGTTTCTCCATATGAGGCAGGCATCTTGGATAAGAAGCCGCCTCCTCGGATTGAGCGAGGCCTCAAACTCATGTCTAAGGTAAGGCATTTAGTCAGTGTGTTGCAGTGTGGTCATGACTTAGCAAAATGATTGCTTATAGCTATTGCTTATCTTTTCTCGTAGATTCTCCAGAGTATTGCCAATCATGTTCTCTTTACCAAGGAAGAGCATATGAGGCCATTTAACGATTTTGTCAAAAACAACTTTGAGGCAGCAAGGAGGTATGTGCACGAGGAATTTTGTCTAGCACCTTAAAAGGAAGCCCAGTCACTGCTCACCTGCCAATACCTTTTATTATTGACATCTCACAAATCTCTGAAGTGTGACTTATTTATTTATCAAAATACAAGGTTGGGTGGTTTAAGTTAATGTGTGCAAACTGATCAAAGAGTGGAAAATTTATCACTGTGGTTTTGTTGCAGTCATTTAAAAAATGATGGGCATAAATTGGATTGGGCAAATCTGAGTTAGTATCGAAGGTGTGACAGTCATACAATATCATGTATTAAGATGGAGACTAAATATGCAAGTGTAGTACAAATTAGCCAGGGGAAGAGGTGTGTGTGCGCGCGTGCGAGCTTTGGGATTTTCCAATTTACATATTCATACAACCTGAATTTCCTGATGAAATTAAAAGTATATTCATGCTTTATCTGTTGCACAATTTTATGAAACCACCATTATATAACATTTAAGTATGTGGTCTTAAAATTGCGTGTTGAGTGACTGTTCATAACCTGTAGTTGCTTCTTCCTTACTTTTTGCAGATTTTTCTTGGACATAGCGTCTGACTCCCCTCCTAGTGATTCAGTCAATCATAGCCTGTCCTTCATCAGTGATGGTAATGTGCTTGCCCTACACCGTCTGCTGTGGAACAACCAGGAGAGGATTGGGCAGTATTTATCCAGCAACAGGTGTGTTAACACTGGACTAGAAAATATCCTTAGCGTTAACGTGCAGGTACAAAAAAGAGTGGTTGAGGAAAGATTTGCATTTTCCATGCATCACATGTAACTGAGGAGCCTAAGATCATTGTATATTTGGATAAAAAATTAGATTTTTTTGCATAAGTGTTCTGCTGTTTCGTGAAATTTCGTTTAAGCTTTGAAAATGAATAGAACGTGTACTGATTGACTGGATTTAAGGTTATTTGATTTCCCTCAAGTCGCCTGGCCTCAAACTTTCCTCCAGTTCTTTGGTATCATCTCTCTTCCTCTTCCCTGAAATGGCTATGGTCTGCTTGCATTTCTGCTTTTTGGTAAACAAACCATTGCTATACATTGGCCCTAATCAAGGCAGAAGTTTATTATAATAATCTAATATTTTGTAGTTGTAGTAATAGTCTGTAGTATTAAGTAATATGGGGGAGGGGATCTTTGTCCATCACTGAAGCTGTTTGCAAGTGGATCATTTAATAGTTTCTGTTCAGTGTTGGAGTTGTCTCTCGATGTTTTATTTATTTTATTCGCCATGACAAAAGCACTCTCAATCTGAATGAGATTTGATTTGTATTTGGCAGGGACCACAAAGCTGTTGGTAGAAGACCCTTTGATAAGATGGCTACGCTCCTGGCGTATCTTGGCCCCCCTGAGCACAAACCTGTAGCAGATACTCATTGGTCCAGTCTCAATCTCACCAGTTCTAAGTTTGAGGAGTTCATGACCAGGTAATTCCCTGTTAGCTCTGTGGCCACTTCTGTTTTCACACTTGCACCCCCACACACAGCGTCCAGCACGGGTTTTATAATTTCATGGGAAGCAGCCATAAGGCAGGTGAAATGCAGCCAGTTTGAAAAAGCACTTGCGACAAGGGTTTCCTTCCCCACCCAATCACGGACAATGTACAAAACTTTTTAGAAAATCTCGAAGTTACACCTGGCCTTACATCAAATATCTTCATTCATAGAGATAAACCGATAAGGTAGGTACACTAGGTACTTAACTGGGACATTTGGCAGGCAAACATGGTCGCAATGCTGTTATAGTCACAGGCGGCGTGTCATGTGAGACACCTTTTATCACATCAGCACAAAATGTGCTGTAGCTTCTTTTCTTGGGAAAAACACACCTGATGTGAAAGCAGCTTAAGGATACTAAGGAATTTAAGGTTTAATTCTGAAGCTCATGTATCAACTCCTAAATCTGAAAGCCTTTCTGCTAGTACGTTCACCTGTTGAAATATAAAAGGAAAATTAATTAAGTCCAGTTTGATTTAAGATACAATTTAAAGTTTGTTATTGCAAAGTCAGTCAATATTTTATACGTTTTAGTAATTTCCTTGGTTACAGCATTTGTTGAAGTGTTCCTATTGTAGCACCATTTAATTCTGCCCCCCCCCCCAAAAAAAAAAAACTTTTCATACTGCTGTGACTGATTTTTGATAGGAAGGTGATCTTATTTGTTTTACTGTTAAATTGGTTAGTGTCTATAGCACTTGGAAAACTGGATGGTACCTCCTTAACCATGTTACTGTTTGTCATTTAATTTTTTTCATATTTGTTGGATGAAAACCTGGCCATTAAATCCAACTGTCCAGTGAAAGTGTGGTCATAAAAAACTTGCTCGTTATTCCCAGGCACCAGGTCCATGAAAAAGAAGAATTTAAAGCTCTGAAGACACTTAATATCTTTTACCAGGCAGGAACATCTAAGAATGGCAACCCTGTCTTCTATTACATTGCTCGAAGGTAAGATTTTTAGGCTTGTTACACTGTAAATTGATCTATAATAAAATTGGTTGCAAACCAGTTGAGACATCGGACTTCTTTGATAATGAAGCTTTGTTTGAGTTGTAATTTTATTTCTACACCTAATTAATAGTTTGGGGGGGGGGATGGATGATACACAATAACCCCTTTTCCACCAAGGAGGTTTGAGGGCTGGGTCAGAGTCAGTGCCTAATCTTTAACCAGTCCTTCATGTTTTGACAGCCAAAGAACTGGCTCTCGGCCAGTAAAACTGATTCAAGTCTTTGCTGGTCTAGAACCAGGAAACGCTTATGTCAGGGTCTGGGGGTGGGATTATCATGACCAAGACCAACTAAAACTTTGTGATCACCATTTAAAAAAAAAAGTCTAGTCTGCCTTATCCAGTACACCATCATTGTTATTGAGCTTAGCACTAGTATTGCTGGGGAAAGAGGGGATGTATACAGTGGAAAAGGAACGAGGAGACAAATACAATGACGCAGTGATATGGCTTTCATGATTCTCAAGCCTGTGGAGAAGCAAACGAGTTCTTTGAAGGTTTGCAAGTGTAACTAGCACCTAGTTTATATTGGTGGAAAGTGGGTAAATGTGGAAATGTAGACAAACTTATCTGCCATTAAAACTCTGACTAGCAGGACAGCTTTCATTTGCTGTTGTACTTAATAGCTCCACCAAACGTGATAATAGCTATAGGTATAATGCCTTGTTGACTAAATCAGTATTTTGTGTCTCCGTGATGGCAGATGGTTTGTAATGTGTCAGCTTCTACAAACACACAGCTTGAGCAATTAAACAAGGGGTTTATTTGTGTTTTTGCTTTATCTGATTTATTTATCCAGTACTAAAGAAATGACTGCTAAAATAATTTAAAGGATTTTGGAAAATCAAAGCACTTTATGCATTTAACAATGCGTCCAAATGTGACAATTCATAAAATGTTTATATTAATGAAGGGGAATGTCCAGTTAAATGGCTTTTTGCATCATGGCTGTCACTTAAGTTTGTAACCAATTCTGGCCTATAACATTTCTAGATCGGTCGTAATGCTTATCATGGTTAATTGTAGTTTGCACACAGTAATTTGGACTATGCATACCATTTTAGAAGAGAATTCACATCAGTGCATGTTTGTAAAGTATGTTGGGTTTCACTAACGTCACAATCATTGGCAGGAGTTTATAGAAATATGGAGGTTTATGCTTGCTGGCATTTTGTAAGCTGTAATGTCCGTACCCTTTATTTTACATTACTGAGATGGGGGGGGACGAACAAATTGCTAGATACATTCAGATCATTCACATTTAGGCTTTCTTTTTTTGGGTCTCTGCACACTTGCTTATCCTGTAAGATCAGAGAACCTATAAGCTTTGCACGTGACAGTTTTCCTGTCACCTTTTTTTCACATTTAAAATGTTTGTATGTTGCAAATTTTCTTGGCTTTTGTAAGATAATGTACCAAGGGTGGGAATACTTCTTTCCTTAATATATTTTCTTTAATCTTAAACCTTGATTCTTCATTTTAGCAGAAATGTAGTGGAATTAGAGAAACTGTACATTTACATTACTGTAGCATCTTTTGTCACTAGTTTCAATACCAATTTTTTTTTTCTTTCTTGTAATTCCTGGGAAATGTGTCCAACAAATGATGTACACAGACAAGCAGGAGTGTGGTTTGCACTCAGTTTCTCAAGCACGTTGTGCAATAGTGATAACAGGTCATCACTGCAGTATGTGTACACAGCTTTTTATCCAAGCAGCCATCTGAAAGCCATTTAAAGCTAAATACCATCCATTAAGCATCGGGTTTGTTGCTCGTTGTGCCGCAAGTTGGCCGAGTGGTTAGCGTGTCTGCCTCTTGACCGGAAGATCGTGAGTTCTGCTTATAATTGGATCATACCAAAGACCATCATAAAAATGGTACCGACTGCTGTCTGAGGCGGCAAATCGCAATACAGATGTGAGTAGGGAGTCAATCTCTTGCAGTTACCAGGGGACCGGCCTCCTACTGTAACCTAGCTGTTTAATGGGCGAGAGGCTGAGGGTTACTGAAACAGCGATCCGGCACAGCCTGATGTGCCTTGTGGCATGGGAAGGACTTTGATTATTGCTCATTACTCAAACTTACTGAATCAGTCAAGCATACAGTCCCCACACTTTTTATGGACAAATGGAATTGTTATTTTCAGATTTTATAAATAAGCACATTTATTTTGACAGTCCTAATGTGTTAGATATAAAAAAAGGCTAGCTGTAAATCCTCCCTATAAAGTATGAACAGTTAAAGATCAACATTAGCGTAAAAAAAACAATTGGCCGTTGATAAATAATAGTTTCAACATCCTAATTTGACTATTC
>JAPEIY010000009.1:16612594-16623907 GCA_026122135.1 Cathorops aguadulce | reverse complement strand
GTATGCTTTACATACAAGTTTCAGACAAAGGATATACAAATTTTATAAGATTTATCTACATCTTTTCCATATGGGAAGTCTGTCAGGAAATATCATGATATTCCATGAATTTAAGTAAAAATGCATCTTGTTATTTATGGTGTTTCCTCTTCTTAGTCACTTGCCTTCAGATTTATAAGAAATAAATAAAACAAGTTTTTAGTTTTGAAAATGTATCTCATTGAAAAAAAAAAGTAATGTTTTAATTGTCATTACACAAACGATTATATCCCCAGAGTCAGAGCATTCATCCAAATTGTCTCTAACACACAATGAACACAAAGAACATTAGTGATTATATTTAAATGTCAGAATTAAACTTAAATTCAGAATTAAACTAATAATAATAAATTATTATTATTATTATTATTATTATTATTATTATTATTATTATTATTATTATTATTATTATTATTATTCGTTAATAGTTTTATAATCACTTATAATTATAGTGAACAAAATTCAGTAGGCCTAATTCCTCCAAGGTAGCTTATTTAATTGTAAAACAACAAACACTGATTTCATTCTCATTTCTGTTTATATTATGAGGCTATTTTAATTTTATTTTATGATGGCGGACAAGTCAATAATGTATTACTTTTTATATTCTGGTAAATTTTTAGCTAAGTTTCAGTTAGTTTAGCTAGTCTGGTTGGTTATGTCTGTGTTTCTTATCTGATGGGGCAGAGCTAGCAAACAGACCACAGATATTCTTCATATTGAACAAAAGGTGTAAGGGATCTAAGAAGCATCCTTGATCTTTCTCTTTAATCAAATTATTGACTGATGTCTGTTTTCTCAAACCCGATATTATATATCACTATTTTATATAATATATATATTTTCTCTTTTTTTTTTTGTCCAATTCGTTCACCGAGAAACATTTGGCAGGATCATCGTTTTTGTCATTAACCTGTAAAAATGAAATAGTGTTTTGTGAGAGGCAGATCCCGGCAGTTGCCCTTCATTTGCTCGTGTCAGCAGCAGAAATAAAGCCAGGGCTTTATTCACCGGCCTGCCAGGTGATTTATCGATCTTTCAGCGTTATGCTTCGAGCAATTTACTCCAAAACCGCAATCATATTTCACTGGATATGTATAGGCGTTTAAAGCAAAATCCTCAACCAATTTCAAATGAAATCCTGCGTGTTCATATGCAACTAAGCAAGGGAACAAAACAACAACCACACAGCACTTATCAAACCCTAATTTATATATATATATATATATATATATATATAACAAACTGAATTGACTTGAACTGACTTCTTGCACTACAGTTTATTCATACTGTGTTAAATATCTATATATCATACCATTGCACTATAGTTCATTCATATTGCACATCTGTACATACTGCAAATACCTATCATATCATTACAGTACACCATTCCATACCCTGTAATTCCTGTACATTTATATTTCACTTATGTTATTTGCTGCTATGCACTTCTGATGAGATGCAATCTGCATTTCGTTGTCTTGTACCTGTGACACATGCAATGACAATAAAGTTGAATCCAATCTAATCTAATCTAATCTAATCTAATCTAATCTAATAACAAAAAGCAACAGCAGAACATATAAGTCTCAGCTCTTCTTGACATGCCCTCCAGGCTGGCCCTGACCTTGAAGAAACATGGCTGAAATAGGTTTTAGATCTGGATCATTCCTGAACAGGTTTAATATCTCTGGACACTGAGTTTACACTGAAACACTCCAGTCTCTACTCGTCTCTTAATTTGAAGTTGTGCTGTTGATTTCACCATAACTGACAATCAGCATCAGCATCTGAGCTGGGGGAGGAGATCAGATCCCATGTCTGACTCCGAGACTGATAACTTGTTGTTGTTTTTTTCCAGAAGAGGGATGAAGAAGTGTTGGTGTTGTGGTTGCTCGAGTTAGAGGAACAGTTTGAAGGCCGCTTATAGGTGTTATTATCGAGTGCGACGTCAGCGATGAGAGAGAGAGAGAGAGGGAGAGAGAGAGAGAGAGAGAGAGGGAGGGGGAGCGCGCATGAGAGAGCCCTGTAATTCACCCCACTGTCTTAACAAATCAAGCTCTTCAGGATAGTCCTCTTTGTGTATTCTCAAGAAAACACTGCGTTCAAACTCAAAACCTCCAGTGCATCTGCTGCTGCTGAGCTCAGAACCTTCATTCCGGGGGAATATCGGTGTGGTTTTGGTGAACTGAGTATTTGCGCAAGAACCGTTAGATCCGTCGCCTTGACGCAGACAGGAGATGCTGAGCAGACAGCGCGCGCACTAACCAGCCGGGACGTAACTTCCTGCCGAATCGCACCGAGGACTCGCTCCTGCTTTCTGCAAGGAGATGGAGGAGCAATTCAGCACCTAATAGCCGATTTAATGAGGTAATATTCATAATACCACTTAGAGGCACGGATAAATATCAGGCTTTAGAACCCAGATCTTAAAAATAAAACCACAGCACAATCTTCAGAGTTCACTCAGCTAATCTGATTGGATATATCTGATCTTATCTTGCTTTTTTTTTTTTTTTTAAATCAAATATTACTTCTGCATGAAAAAGTAAAAAGTTAGATGGTGTTGAAACAGGGGTCAGTAATTACTTGGAACTGGTATCAGAGCTTCAGGCCTGTTCAGGGTTCTGCCTCCATCTCAGCTGGTGTGGTGTAAAAAATACACACAGTAGATATGAACATGACTCGGGCCTGCATCATGTCCAACAGTTTAAATCCTTTAAAAAGTGTTTAAATGTTAAAAAAAAAAAAAAAAGGTGTGTAAAGAATCAATAGAGTTTCTGATCAGTAAAACTGAAATGCTGGATTAAAAAGGCCTACAGGAATATTTTATGAATACAATATTCATAAAATATTCAATAAAAGTTTATCGGTGATCTGTTCCAATAAAGATATTCAAGATATACATGCCGCTTTATTCAGTGGCATTAGACATCCACAAGATTTGACTGAGTGACTTTATTCAGCATGATTACAGCACATCAAGTGACCATAAGCTGCTTTGTTTAAATTAAACCATTAAATAATTAATAGTGTTAAATAGATAGTTACTTTATATTAAACAGCCTATTTGTTGTATTTTACATTACATTCTGTGTACAGAAATAAACTGGGTCTATTCGTGGATTTTTGTTGTTGTTGCTTAAACAGACCTTTATTTCCATTACACTCACTAACACTGTGTTATAAAGTGTATGAAGTTTGTCTTTACTAAAGGTTAGACAGAATTACGAGTTTTATTTCAGAAATATCAGTCAGTATAACAATTTAAATCCACAAAATGGATAAATAAATATGAGAGCAATGCAATTGAATATGTTATTGATGATGAACAAAACAGCCAAAAAAAAAAAAAAAAAGACTACGCATGTCCACTAACCTACGGAAAACTGTGTTACTAAATTATTAGTAGTAATTTTTCAGTAGCTAATAAGTTTAGGTCTATGATGCTTTGATTAACATTTAATTAGTTACCAGATACCCAGAGCAGAAATCTGTCCTGCTTTTAATAGACCTGATGTCAGATTTTTTTCTAATATATTTGCCAGCAATAATGAAAAGGTGAACATACTGACCATGGAATTGGCAGCACTTTTATTGTTTATTTATAAACCATTTTGTGTTCTTTTTACCATATTAGCAACAAGTGAAATATGAACAATTTCAGCTCAGGTCATTAAAGCCCAGTGTTCTGTATTCACAACGTGAGATGAAGGACAGTGGTGCCAATACAGTCATACTTATATACTCCAATAACTGGCAAAAATATATGATCCATTTACTCACACTGGATGGGAACTTTGACGCTTGGTTCTATTAGGACTCGGTGTCCTTTTGAGCCTAAAGCACATCACAGGGAACAAGAGCTACAGTACAAGATGGCAGGTCAGATGTAAATTTATGAGGGCTGTCTCAATAACATGTACATGAATATTTACCTGTATTATTCAGCCAAAGCCAGACCTGGAATGAAAGCCTCAAACTGCATGAAAATCATCCCCTGTTCCTGTCCGCCACAAACACAAACGCATTTCAGCTTTCCAAAATTACAACCAACTATACCAACATCAATCAAGAACAAAATGGTAGTGATACTCAATTTTAGCACCTCCGGAAAAGAGGTGCAGTGCAAATTTGGCTATTTCTCAGGACTTTGGACTATAGGTTCTCCAAACCCAGTGTGTAAAAAGCAGTATCTTCTAAGAATAGTTTAACGGATTATATGTCTAGAGTGACAGCGATATAAACACAGCTCTCGCTCACTGGGCTTAGTTAAACAGTGTAAGTGAAAGGCACATTTTGGACTGGAAAAGTCAACGGCTGACTTGCTGCAGCTTCACTGTGGCTGTCAGGCCTTATCTTTATTAGCCGCTGCAAATGTCTGCCCAAGTTTACATGGAATCCTGCTCCTCTCCTTTTATCTGAAGGGTGTACACTCACACTGTTTATAGGTGTGAGATTAGAGGGAAAAAAGGGCACAGGGCTTCAGGACATGACTGGTTGGCTAGTTGGAATAGGCAACACAGGGACAACAGGCTATGGCGATAACGTCACTATAAACTGTACCTTTCATGATGTTTGTATGAGCATTGAAGGGTCGTGGGAGAAGGGGTTCAGATGGTGACCTCTGTTAATGGAATCAGCAGTGTTTAGGCCTCCTTACATAAAACTGTGCTGTAATGTTGGAAATATAAATATTTAGGCAGGCAATACTTTAAGAACAAATGGATCTCAACCTTTTCCATGAAATTAAGAGGACAGGTCATATTATGACATTTTCTCTTTGGAATGTAAATGTTAATCAATTTTTAGCATTCATGGTGTGTACTGTATAATATCACTACACTCTCAAGGACAAAAATAGAGGCCACTCATCATCAGCTCATGTTTCCATTCAAGCATCACAGGTACCCTTTTTCAATAAGTTGATTTCAAAAATCATATGTAAAATATAAATAATAGTTACTTAAGTTTAAATTAATAGTCAGTAGTTACATATTGGCTAAATCTCATGTAAATATTTCAAACCATTATTAATTAATATTTGAATTACATTATTCACGATTCACAAATAATGTTAGCAAATTTTTGTATGTCTGTGTTTTATAATATTATAATAATAAAAAATAAAAGCTTTTTTATTAGATTTAAAATCTTGTCTCAGATTTACATTTTTTAAGTGCTATAAATTATTTACTCAGTTTACTAAACCTGTAAGTGAGAATAATGGATATGAGAAGATGTTGCCCTGTCATGCCAGACTGAATCAGTTAAATCTTAGTTAAACAAACCCTTTTAAATCAATATCTTATACCAGTAATGGAAATAAACAGTAATTAAATTTAGACTAAATTATCATTACTAATTATTCATAATTATTTGTATATATTGTATACACTGAAAGCAACAATATTAGATCATTGATGAACCATGTTACTTAAAGTATTTTTTAAAGGCATTTTATAATATTGACACAGAATTATACATTTTAATAATGCTCATTCAGAACATTTCTTTTTACTTTTTCAGAGATGCTCCAAGAAAAGGCCTCAGCTGTGGCTGATGAAGGTGTGACTGTGGCACAGTCTAGTGAGCTTGCTACGGACTCCTCACATCTGGGCTTGCCCGTGGCCCCGAGCATCCATCACAACAATGAAGTCGACCAGGTAAAACGATGCCTGATGGTTTGACACTCTTTAGACTGCCTTGATAGTGAAAAAAGTGACATTATTTTGATAAGAGTGAGCAAAACTACAAAAGTGAGCATACTATCATTTTTCATGAATTTAGTAATAGAGTAAGGAAACAAATTTAAAGCTGCATTTCTTTGCAAATAAAGTACAATCAAATTATTTTTACTACAATAACCTGAAAGCCGAGTGCCGTCCTACTCTTTCTATCTTTTTTTTTTTGTGCATGAAGAACATCGAGAACATCAAAGTAGTTCTTCATGAGAGGGAACTTTGGAAACGATTTCATGAGGCAGGAACAGAGATGATCATCACTAAAGCAGGCAGGTGAGTGAAAACCGAGTTACCTTTCACTAAACTTCTGAGAAGGGGTATATGCAGGAACTATGATCATTATTTTATGGAAAGTTGCGTTGGGACAATATCTATTCCTAAAAGCATGATACAAAAATATAGTGAACTATTAGATCAAATTAAATATCAATGAGGAATCATGTATTCTAATATTTTAAAATATTTAACAGAAATCATCGCTATATAAAGTATTTATAAAGTTTCATTCTACTGTAAAGCAAGGGGGAATTCCTCAGTCCATGAATGTTTAATTGGAAACACAAACGGCTGCCTTGTTTTAGATTTAATGCACAGCGTGGATTAGGAGCAGGAGCTTGAGCATTAAACAGAGAATGAGTCAATGGTTTCTGCCAGTCATAACCTGCCATTTCTCAAAGTTTCTATGTGGGAAATGTATAAGGTCACCAAAATTTTTCTTTAACGCTGTACTCTTGTGAAAAACGGACCCTCCCTTATCCAGCTGATAGAGTGCACAACAGTTCCTCTTTGAAGAGCTCAGCAGTGCACTGTCACACAGCTGCAGTGGAGATGGTCTTCTCAGGCAGCATTTCCATGACACATGAAGACATTTTCAACACACTTGAGCATAAAATTTTCTACCCAGCTTGTTTTGATCAACGAAGACAAATGTTTGGTGCTTTTTTTCTGATTAAGAACCATTTGTCATCTATTTGGTGAATTGTAATTATTAAGAGAAATCACCAACGTACCTCTGTGAATGCATCTTGTTACATAAACAGGGACTGTGATTTCATGCAGTAGGTCTCATCATAGTATTAAGTTACCAAGGGTGTCTGCGCTGTGTCTGCGCTGTGTAATCTTTTGCTTTACTGGCTCATGCTGGCTGTTTCTGCACATTAACAATCAGTATTATTAGGGTAGTGTGGATGGCCACAGCAGCAGCAGCAGAAGAATGATCCAGTTATGAGTAACATACACCGAAATAATAATAATAATAATAATAATAATAATAATAATAATAATAATCTTTATTTGCCAGGTATGTGAACACACACAAGGAATTTGACTCCGGTTTCACTTAGCTTTCTTAGTACAAACAGATAAAAAGCGTAAAAAAAAAAAAGCTATGTACATGTAGAAGGGTACATAGCTTCTATGTTGTGCAAGCTTCATTAAATATAAAAATGTTACATTTACATTAAATGATAAATATTAATTTTCAAATGAAGAAGGAAAAAAATTAGATCTAACAGGGGACACTGATGCAATAAGAACTTCATGACTAGTGTTGATCACAGTAAATGATGTACAATAGACTGCTGGCTGAATTGAATTGAGTGTTGACTGCAGGTCAAGTGAAATTAAATATTTCCAACACAAGTTGTCTAAAGTAGAGACTTTATGGATTGTTGATCATTTTTTTTTCCCGGTCTTTTAAGCAGCAAGACTATTTTTATGACATCATTATCATTTGAACCAACATGAGAAAATGTGTTTTTGTTAAAAAAAAAAAAAAAAACTGTTGAAAAATGCTAGAAAATCTGTAAAACAAATCAGTTTGTATGACCTCAAGAGCATTGTACATAAAATCATACCAATTTCACTAAGTGCAAACAATACCGTGAAATTTAAAAACTAGATTTTTAATTTACTGGAGTGTGGAATTTATACGACTATTACTTTTTTGATAATACTATCAAATGTTTTATAAGATATTTATCTGCAATATCTCATTTCATTTTTTTAATCTAATGGCTTCTTTGTGAATAAAGGCATCTGCTATATGAGTAAATACAAATATTTTAGCACATCCAGATAAGACGTTTTTCTGTGCCAAGAAAATGAAAAAATACAGCATAATAGTGCATCAGTGAGTGAGAAAGCAGTCCACACCCATAGGGTGTCTATTCTACACAGATGAACTTTGGAAGAACTCCTCAGAGTGATTGTGAGTGGCTTGTTATTGCATGAGCTTGTCCAAGACTCCAGCATGTTCATGGCTGTTGAGAGTGAGAGCAGCCGGCCAGTGTGAGCCATCTCTTTGTACACACACCGTCAACGAGCGTGCTTGGGGGCACTGATCAGCGTCTCCCAGGCTCCAATGGGCCCCAGTGCTCCATCATCCCCATCTTTTTGATCTTTGCTTTGCTGCCGCTTCCCACAGACAGGATGGATCACTGGCAGAGCAGACGTGTGAGAGAAAGAGAGAGGGAACATGCTAAGAGAAACAGCTGGCAGTATGCGTATGCTGACACACTCCTTATCCTTTACCATTCCACACATACACAGTCTCATGTTGAGTGTAAAGAAGCCATGTCCGTATAGAAATATTAAGCGAGAGAACGTCATAAATAGTAATAAAAATACTTTGTGATTATGGTTGGAGAAATTTGGAAGTTATACATGCAAGCTTGATTCTGACAAGCATGATCAAATTAACACTACAGTATCAGTCAACCAGCCCTTATTTGCATTCGTTATAGGAAGTGACACAATTAAAAAAAAATGTTACAGTGCAAGGAGACATTGAGAAGGGAAAGGACACTGGTAGCAGGCAGCTTCAGAGTACAGGCTTACAGGGAGCTCTGTTTCCGATCGTCCGATGGCTTAAAGCACCTCCCTGGGATTACCCCATCCAGCTTGATATCCCTGATTGGATTTCAGCTCTGGACCAGACACAGAGCTTACCTTGGTCTGGACCAGACACTGATCTTACCTCACTGCAATCCCAGCGCTCGCTCTGGGTATTAGAGCTAATGTTATCTTGGCTGCCCTTCACATGCCACTCTTCAGCCATAGGCCTTTGAAGCTTTACGCCTGCACACAAAGTTGAGAGCTTGCACTTTTGCAGCCATTTATTTAGAATATAGAGACAGTTATAAATGTACGACTGCTGGTTGAACCTGTTGTCAAAGGAAGCCCCAGATAAACTGATGCTCTATGGTGGAACTTTTGGAGGCTAGTGACATGCGTGCTATATAAACTGCTTTCTTTTTTGAGCCACCATTAAAAAGCACTTAAGGTTTATATGGGTAATAGTTCCTTTTGCATCTTACTTTGATGCACATGGGATGAAATGAAGGGGTTTTTTTTTTCTTCCCAAGATGGGTCATGGAAGGTAGCTCCGTTGATGCATTGTATGGCTGGTATGTTTGGTATATTAACATATTCTGTCTGTCATCCTGGCTTTTCTGGTGTCGCTACTATATTTCACAGAGCCGGTAGACCAACAAACTAGAACTGTAACTGTGAGACTGAATCATCTTCTGTGTCCTAGATGTAGAGTAGCTGTTTGATCAATCGTGCTGCTTATTCCCCTATAAAGCTCTTCCTCTGATGCTTTTACATATAAGAGTCACTTGGTGAAACCAAAGAGTCAGTATTCATTGCTGACGAGACACCTCTGAGTAGCAGTGAAGGCTATTCAAAGATAAAATCAACTCCAGAGAGGATTCATAGGAAAGGATTTGATCTAGACAAATAGAAAAGATAAGTAAACTTATATGAATGTTCAAATAAAAGCAAGTGACATTAGAAAAAGTTTGCTGTTGTGTGTAAGAGATAACATGGAAAGATACAAACCTACAGTAGGTGTGCACTGTATACTCTTTATATCAATTTGTATAAAATATTGCAAGTAAAAAAAAAGAAAAAAAAGTTTAACTTTTTAGTGACTCTTTAATTTTCTCTAAATTAAAAAAAAAAAATGTTTTTTTTTTGCTGTGTCGAGGCGGATGTTCCCCAGCTACAAAGTAAAAGTCACAGGGATGAATCCAAAAACGAAGTACATCCTCCTAATCGACATTGTTCCAGCTGATGATCACCGTTACAAGTTCTGTGATAACAAGTGGTAAGTCAAGAACCCTTGACCCTTGAACCCAAACTGGCTAGAAATTAAGTTTTACTCAATGCTTCAGTCCTTTTCGTACCGTAAGTTATTGTAGAAATGTATTTGTGAACTTTAAAGCTGGCTGAACTGTAGCTTGCACCTCAAGGCAACCGAGTTCACTAACTAGTTTGCAAGGCTGCAGATTAGTGCATATAACCCTGTTTTAAGATGTCCACATTATTTATGTGTTTATCCTCTTGCCTTTGAAGAAGGAACCATGCATAAATCTCCTCTATGCTCACATCTGCAAACTTTGCATGAGTAGATCCATCAGTCTACATCAGATCTATCTTTAGCAAGGGGCTTGATCATGGCACATCTGGTTTTTGTCACCTCTAGTGTCCCCATTACTTAATCGTAATGTAAAATCAGTGTGTTACAACTAAAGTGTTCCTATAAAAAAAAGTGCCTGTATCAGAATCTGGAATGAAATGCTCATTAAAGGAACGCTGATTATCATACAACTTTACTGCGACACTGCTTAATGTTAGCTGTTGCTGGGAATTGTCATTAGCACGTAGTCAATTATTCCAAGTTGCTGGCGAGCAGCCTGTCAAAACTAACAGGCTAAGAACAACAGAGTAATATATTTTGTCCTTTGTGCGACCCTGAACCTCTGGCAGTGCCACCAAAGCAAACCTTGAACTGTATGAACAATTGGCCCTATTGAATGAATAAAATACTGAATGCTCAAAAACAAAACCATTCTTTTCCATAAACTGCACATGCCTTCAGGAGAACCCACATTTTATGACCAATTTCGAGCAATGTGCAGGATAGACTGGGATTTCAGTCTTTGCCAATGTTGGTTCTGGAGTTCCTCAGCGACACCTTAGAGGCACATAATTAACAATGATGTTACAGTCAAAACAGCCACCCTGGTTTTGAGGAATTATTCCTCTAATGCTATGGACATAAGCATGACAATGATAAATCTATAATGTTGCCCTGAGTAGAAGACTTCCTTTGGCAGCCTATAGCAACGTGACACTGAAAAATTGTCTTTGCTGTAGACACAGCATGGTTGTAGTCCATCAGCAAGAGATTCCTGAAAATGAAACAGTGCTTTATTTGAAAGCCACAGCTTTGTGGTCTTGTCTAAAGTGCAGATAAAATCTTTCATTTCTTTAGGATGGTGGCTGGAAAAGCAGAGCCAGCCATGCCCGGGCGGCTCTACGTCCACCCTGACTCTCCAGCAACAGGAGCTCACTGGATGAGGCAGCTGGTCTCATTTCAGAAGCTAAAATTAACAAATAACCACCTGGACCCTTTTGGACATGTAAGTGATTTCTAAAAATGTGCATTATTCATCTCATCTCATTATCTCTAGCCGCTTTATCCTGTTCTACAGGGTCGCAGGCAAGCTGGAGCCTATCCCAG
>JAPEIY010000009.1:15929972-15944006 GCA_026122135.1 Cathorops aguadulce | reverse complement strand
ACCCTGCAGTTCTACATAGTGACACGAAACGTACAGGCCTTGCTTGGCCTACCAGACTGCCTTCGTTTGGGCTTAATCACCTTAAACAAAGAAGTTCACCATGTAGCTATCAAGGAGGGAATGGATTTCTCACAACGGATTTTTAGAGACTATGCAGCCCTCTTTAAAGACGAGCTTGGCAAGCTTCCCGTTACTTATTCCATGAAACTGGATCCTGATGTTGCACCCGTCATGAAACCTGCTTGCAAAATACCAGTGCCAATGCAAGATAAAGTAAAGGCTAATCTGGCCCGAATGGTCAACCTAGGTGAGATTACTCCTGTCGCAGACCCCACAGAATGGGTCTCATCTATGGTGGCAACGCACAAGAAAAACTCTGATGACATTAGATTGTGCATTGATCCCAGGGATCTCAACAAAGCCCTTACACAGCCGCATCACCCCATGTGTACTATAGAAGAGGTAGCCGCCCAAATGCCTAACTCCACAGTCTTCTCTGTTCTCGACACGAAGAGTTCGTTTTGGCAAATCTCACTTGATAATAAGTTGTCCGTGTTAACCACCTTCAGCTCTCCATTTGGCAGGTTCTGCTTTCTTAGGATGCCCTATGGAATCAACTCAGCCAGTGAGGTGTTCCAGCGTGCTATAGAGCAGATCTTCGCCTGGTACCCCTGCTTTGTCATTGTGGATGACATAATTGTCAGCGGGAAAGATGAAAAAGAGCACGACCAGCACCTCAGAAAAGTGCTGGATCGAGCAAGGGAAGTAAAGCTGAGGCTCAATCCCTCTAAATGCAAATTCCGACTTAAGAAATGTTATGTTGGACATGTGTTCACAAGTGAAGGATTAAGGCCAGACCCCGCAAAGACAAAAGCAATAAGTGAGATGCCCATACCAAAAAATGTCACAGCCCTCCAGCGATTCTTAGGCATGATTAATTATCTTGAAAAGTTTATTCCCAATTTCAGTGAGATTTCAGCTCCTCGGCGTGAGCTGAAATGCAAGGACATCAAATGGTGCTGGCTAAAGCGCCATCAGGAGGCGTTTGATGCCTTGAAACAAAGCCTGTCCAGTCCACCCACTGTGATACTACGATGTCCAAAAACCCATCACGCTGACCTGTGACGCCTTGCAGTATGGACTCGAAGCAGCGTGCCTTCAAGGCGATGCGCCAATTGCCTACTTGTCCCGGACATTAACGCCGACTGAGATGCGCTATGCACAAATTGAAAAGAAACTTTTGGCGGTTGTCTTTGCATGTTCAAAGTTTAATGATTACATCTATGGAAAACAAATCCAGATCGAGACTGATCATCAGCCACTAGTCACGATCCATAACAAGCCCATACACTCAGCTCCAGCCAGACTGTGACGTATGATGCTGAGGTTGCAGAAGTACAACTTCAAAATCTTGTACAAAAAAGGCTTACAAATGTACATTGCTGATACTCTGTCACGCGCTCCCAGGACAACAGAGCAGCACACTGACAAGACAAGTGGCTATAAGATTGTCAATTCAACACATCTCTTCATCCAGATTGACAGAACTGAAGGAACATACTGCTTCAGACCCAGTCCTGCAGAAGCTCAGTAATGTCATATCCAAGGGCTGGCCCCTCAAACAAACACATCTACCACCAGAGATTCGTCAGTATTTTCCCTACAGGAATGAACTGGCAGTCGAAGATGGTGTTGTCATGAAGGGTCCAAAGATAGTAATTCCCAAGTCACTGCAAAAGGACTACATCACCATTCTCCACAGAGGGCACCCAGGCACAGAAGCCACATACGCAGAGTGTGTGGCATTGTGTTCTGGTCCACCATCACTGACGACATCGAAAAGGAAACAGCTGCCTGTCCTGTGTGCAACAGTATGAGACCCCACCAACAGAAAGAGCCACTGAAGCTACATCCAGTGCCTGACCTACCCTGGTCAACCGTGTTAACGGACATCCTCGAGTGGAATGGCCAACATTATCTTGTCATAGTTGATTCCTACTCAGGTTGGTTTGAGATTGATCTGCTGCATGATTTAACTGCCAACACTGTCATCACAAAACTAAAAAGGCACTTCTCTGTTCATGGCAGCCCGCACAAGGTCATCTCAGACGACGGCACACAGTTTACCAGACAGCACTTTGCAGACTTTTCCTCAGCTTGGGACTTTGTTCATCTAATGAGTAGTCCAGAATATCAACAAGCCAATGGGCTAGCTGAACGTGCCATCCGTAGTGCAAAGCAGCTGATGGAAAAGTCAAGGAGAGATGGGACAGATGTATTCCTCGACTTGCTTAACTTTCGCAATGTGCCATGTGATCAAACACTTGGCTCTCCAGCTGAAAGACTGATGTCGATACAAACACGAACCACCTTACCCATGAGCAAGAAACTGCTGATCCCAAAATCAGTTCATAAACACTTAGTTCATAAACGCCATTCACAAAAACAATGCTACGACAAGTCTAGCAGACCCCTTTGGCCCTTGCACCAAGGTAAGGTAGTGAGGATGCAAACCTCCCATGGGCATGACCGCTTAGGAACCATCAAAGAAGTCTGTAAGGAACCCAGATCGTACATCATCCAATCAGATGGAGGAGAGTACAGACGGAACCGCAGACATATCCTTCCAGTCTCTGAACCACCACCGCAACAGAGAGATCTTCATAACTCCACTCCTGCAGTCCAGTCATCAACGTTCTTCTCTGAACATCACACACAGAGACTTGCAAAACATACAGAAGAACAAACCCTCACTCACATACAAAACATTAGCCAGGACCCCATTCAATCTCCCCATGGCCCAATGAGTAATACATACATTACATGCTCTGGGAGGGTTTCCAAGCCAAACCCTAAATACAATCAGTAGGCACTAGGCTGTTGGACTGTTTGAAGAAAAAAAAAAAGATGTTTCCAAGTTCTCTGACAGTTTTGAGTATTGAAATTTAAAATACCATGCCAAACTGTTTACCTGTGATTCAGTTTAGGTTTTGATTTAAGAATTAAGTTTCAGGTGATAATGGCATCCTTAGTTAATGCATATGCTATAGAACATGTTAACGTATTATTATTTTCTTTCCTCGTAGCAGTAAATTAAGAAAGGGGGGTGTAGAATGTTTCTGTGGTATAGCCTAGCAGGTCATAAGTAATGGAATTACACTGAATATATTATTGTTTTTTTGTACATTATTGTTTTTTTGGCCACTAGGGGGCTCCCCTGTAACGGGGAGTCTGATTCAGATTGTCTGTATTGTTACATTGCTCGGGAAGTTCTCAAGTAAAGCTTAACAAGGAATCCTGTACCAAATGTCTACTCGCTTTCTTCAACACTAGTATTCTTTCTTCACAGAACTATACCGGTCACATTTAGACGAACATTAATCTAACGTTCGAGTAACCATTAAATTATTTGACCCTCTTAGGGGCCTTGCACTAACATCCATACAACCGAAGCATCTTCTACTGCTAATAAAAATATTATATTTCCAGTAACACAAGTACGAACTGTACGAAATGCACCTTTACATACAAATAGCAAATTAATCGCTTATTGGTAATAATATTATTTTACGTTTAATAATTGCGCGTTTTGAAATCGGAACAAACAAGGCTTTTATTTTGGAAAAAAGATGTCATATGACTTTGGATCACCCTGGCCAGTTCTGTTCAGGGCCCGTAAGACAGTCACGTGTTGAAGATGTATGCGCAGCTGTTCCGCCCATAAGGCAGTCACGTGTTGATGATGTATGTGCAGCAGTTCCGCTTCTGGGCGCTAATCTATAAATGAGTTTTGCTGCACTTAGAGGAAATGGCTCCGTGGAATAGTAAATCCAGATGAATGTAGTATCAGTGCATTTGCGCGCGCATTATGACCAGGGTCACGTGTTTACGGACACAACATCATGGCTTCTATCAGTACAGAGAAAGCAAATAATAATGTCGTCTGCCAGGAACTAAAGCCCTCTGTTAGACATTTCACGTGATTTTTATTTTCCTCTGGATTTCACTGCATGCCCGTGTGGGGAACTGAGCGCTGAGAGAACATGAGAGCTGACATGACTAAAACAACTGTTACACACAGCAGGGTGTGAGAGACTGACTCCAGAGCAGAGGTAAAACAACAGCAGCAGTGAGCTAGTCGGCTAACCGTCAGTAACACAGTGTGCGAGAGGCTGATTATCAGCGTATCATCAGCGCTTCGCCTTTAGTGGAGTTTCCTTTCCTGCTTAAACTCTTTTGTTTTCACCATGCTTTGTTTGTGCTGTGAAAAGCGAGCTATCGGGTCAACTTTTTGGAGGAAACTTATAAAGGGGCACTGTGGCAGTATAGAGCACTCTGACAGTGCGTGATGTGGCTGAGGGAAAAGCCGAACACTGAGGGAAACTATTACTTGAAAGGAAAAGTGAGAAATGATCATGTTACAGTAACAAACAGTAGAGATGGTCAGTATTTTTGAAACTGTTGATGATATCCACAATAATGGAAGATAAGCTTTATTTATTTTAATTTCTCACAGTCTTACTGTCAGTAGTGTTTTCTTGTTTTGCTTTATTCTGACCGGCCCAAGGACAACTGGGCTGGGGTGAGAGAAATGAGGGAAATTAGTTAGATCTTGTGATGTGTCTTGGTCAGGAGACTGGCAGCACTACAAGTTTGACCCTGACCAGTCATCATTCACGTCCTTGTGTGTTGTCGGTGAGGAACGTCAAGAAATTGTGCATCACGGCTACAGAAGGAATGTCAAAGATCACATCGTAGGAGTTGTCAAACTAGGCAAGAAAAAAAATTTGACATGCTACACTCTTCATCGGGGTAATATTGGGCGTCCCAGATACCACATCGCTGTTTTTCGGTTTGACCCTGACCAGTCATCATTCACGTCCTTGTGTGTTGTCGGTGAGGAGGGTCAAGAAATTGTGAATCACGGCTGCAGAAGGAATGTCAAAGATCACATCGTAGGAGTTGTTAAACTAGGCAAGAAAAAAAATCTGACATGCTACACTCTTCATCGGGGTAATATTGGGCGTCCCAGATGCCACATCACTGTTTTTCGGTTTGACCCCAATCAGTCATCATTCACGTCCTTGTGTGTTGTCAGTGAGGAGGGTCAAGAAATTGTGAATTACGGCTACAGAAGGAATGTCAAAGATCATGTCGTAGGAGTTGTTAAACTAGGCAAGAAAAAAAATCTCACATGCTGCACTCTTCATCGGGGTAATATTGGGCATCCCAGATGCCACATTGCTGTTTTTCGGTTTGACCCTGACCAGTCATCATTCACATCCTTGTGTGTTGTTGGTGAGGATGGTCAAGAAATTGTGAATCATGACTACAGATGGAATGTCAAAGATCAGATCGTAGGAGTTGTCAAACTAGGCAAGAAAATACAAAAAAAAAAATTATCTGACATGCTACACTTTTCATCAGGGTAATATTGGACGTTCCAGATGCCACATCATTGTTTTTCGGTTATATCACAATACAAGGCTGGATATTTGTCAGCCAAAACAAAATTGTGTCAAAATCAGGCTGAATCCCCTCAGTCCAAAAAGACATGGATAATTTCGAGAACTAATCCGTAAGTGTGAATGCAGATGTGAATGGTTGTTCGTCTCTGTGTTGGCCCTGCAATGGAATAACGACCTGTCCAGGGTATACCCCGCTTCTCATCCGATGTCAGGTGGGCTTGGCTCTCGCTTACCCGTGACCCACAGTGGATAACCGATACAGAAAATGAATGAATCAGGCTGAATGTCGGTTGTCCGATCCTGGCATTAGTTGTTAATTTTACTCTGAGAAAATGCTTTCGTAATGCTACAACTGATACATGTGTGTATTTGAATGCGTATATGTAATTACGTATTCATATATAGTCCTCAGTTTGAACCTTAGCTCAGGCTACTGTCTGTCAGTTTCCTCTTGGTTCTCTGGTTTCTTCCTACCTACCAAAAACTAGTCAGATGGAGGTAATATGCAGTACCAGTCAAAAGTTTGGACACCCCTACTCATTCATAGGGTTTTCTATATTTAGACTGTTTTCTACATTATAGAACAATATTAAAGACATTAAAACTATGAAATAATATCTGGAGCATATATGGAATTATGTGGTAAGCCAAAGAAAGTTTAATATTTTAGATTCTTCCAAGTAGCCAGTGTTTACCTTGATGGTGCTTTGCACACTATTAGCATTATCTTAACCAGCTTTATGAGGGAGTCACCTGGAATGCTTTTCAGTTAACAGGTGCCTTGTCAAAAGTTAATTACTGCAATTTCTTGCCTTTTTAATGCATGTGAAATAATTAAATATTAAATAATAAAAATACTGTAAACAGTCCTATTCCACAACTGTGGTAATCCATATGTCAAGAACTGCTCAGCTAAGTAAAGAGAAACGACATCTATCATTACTTTAAGACATGAAATGACTTAATACAAATGAAAAGTCATTGAATTAGGTGTGTCCAAGCTTTTGATTGGTATGTCGTCTTGAGACATGAATGTGTGTGTGTGTGTGTGTGTGTGTGTGTGTGTGTGTGTGTAGGGGGGTTGTGCCCTGCAATGGGCCAACATCCCATCTAGGATGTATTCCTGCCTCACAGCTATGGTTCTTATGATAGGAGCTGCAGCTTCCATGACCCTGACCAGGATAAAGCAGATACCTATGATGAACAAAATTGATGAATGGATTCATGTATAAAGATATACCAGTGATTAATCTCATTAGTCTTATTTGTGCACAGCATGTAATGGAAATCTTAAGCCTATGTCATTTGAAATTCTTGACTAGTCGTGTTTGATATTAACACATCTTTTTATTTTGCTTTGATTGTTTTGTTTCTTCATAGAAATTCAATGTTCACTGATGCTCACTGTTCCACCCATTTATGAGCTTCTCATGGTGGGATAGGAGGGGTCCATTTGTTCCTTTCATAGAGGAGCAATAAAACGCTCTGGCATCAAGACTTCGGCTTATACTGGTTAAACCCTGAGAGGTTGCCATGGAGTGGTTGACCTCAGCTTTAGAGCGGGACCTTGGAATGGACCAGAGGCAGATTGGACCAGGAACACGATCCCATGAACTGGTGGCGCTCGTTTCGACCCGCTGGATTATGGGGCTAAGAGAAAGGAGAGTAACCCGTTGTGCTCGTTATGATTGTAGTAGTGATGGAGATATCCGTACTCTCCTCCAACGCTCTCAGGTAAAGTTACCACCTGGATGGACTCGTGTTTGCATTCAAGGTCTAAGGAAAAGCAAGTTGGGGTATAAGATTGCCAAGGAGCCAGGCTGGTGTGGGGAAGGCTTCTCCCAGGACTCTTTCCTGAGACAGATGCAGGAAGTATCAGAATGCAACATCAGGTAAATACTGAGGACCAAGAAGTAATATGATTTAATACATATGAGTAGGCTCAAAATCAATTAGAAGCTCACAATTTTAACATTAAGCAATATATTATTTACAGGCATTCTCTCCTTAAATAGATATAAATGTTCTTGTGATAATTTTCTTGTGTTAAAACCTACAATATTTGTTTTTTAGTAAAATATTATAGTTTTTTTGTTTCTAGCTTAGCCATAAATTTAAATTAAGTTAATGATGTGTACAGATTAGGTAGCTGACTGATACAGACTTGATTTAAATAATTTAGATCAAATAGTAAATTGTGAAACTATTTTAGGAAGAAACAACAATCATATTTTGTTTTATATCATTACAACCTTTTAATTTGAGAATGTTATATTTGTTACATTACTATTTAAGTTATTCCACGAAACGGAGTCGTACATGAGTTGATGGCCAGTGAGGCACGTAGCCCAGAGTTGGCTATAAGCCATGTACGACGAGATTCAGTTGATTTTTAAACATTTTTTGCAAATTTGATAAATGAAAACTTTATACAAAATGTCTGACAATCATTTCCATTTACAATGTAAACAAACTGGCGAAATGACTATCAATTTGTGAAAAATGTGATAATAGTAATTCTTGGGGGAAAAATACATTCTTACCATCAAGTACTTTTATTCCATATTTTTTTGTTGTTTTTGTATTTTTTTTTAGGGTTTTGTTTTCAAGTAGAGTTTTTATTTCATCCTTGGTTGGTACAGCAATATGCTCCGCCATTTTGTTTTTCTCTACTCGCAATATATGAGCTGATAGCCTAGTAGTAAAGTAGCCAATCAGAGCACATGATTGCTCATATCCAGTGAATGTGAATAGAATAAAACATGTTATCCTGGCTACAAATGACTATTTTATTTATTTATTTGTAATAGATGTATACACAATAGAAAGTCTTCCTTGAAAACTGGAGATCATCATTGCAGCGAATGGGGAATTAATCTGAAATGGAATGTTCATCGAGCACATATGGTTATGATGGTCTGTTGTCAACAAAATTTTGGCAATATAGTGTATCTTTTGCTGTATTAGCTGCATATTGCATTTCTGTAAGATCATATAAACATAAGCCATAACATTAGTTGCATACTACATCACCTAAGCCATAACATAAACGTTCTCATTCTCTCTGCCAGAACAAGAAAGTGGAGATTAGAAACACAAATGTCTCACATTCAAAATATTTACTAAGAACTTTGCCTGTTTATATTACAGGAATCTGTGGCATGAGGCATACATGAACCATGTGCAGCCATATGCAAGTGCTACAGACCAAACACAGGTGTTGGCCATTGATGCAGTTCACCAAGCTTTGCAAAAACTGTTTGGCTGTACATTTCTCTCAACTGACCGGTTGTCACCATCACTCTCTCCAGCCCGAGAGAAAGAAAAAGAGTGTCCTCTATCATCCAGCTCCTCAGCAGTCAAGCAAAACACGGACACAATGTGTCCAAATGTAATCCCAGCTGAATGCTTGCTTGAGTCAGCAGAGGTGCTGTACATCATTCTCCCATATACACGTTACTCCCTTCATGATGTTGTCACCTACAGTCCAGCTAAGCTTGCCAACAGCAATGCTAAAGTGTTGTTCATTTTGTACCAGGTACTCATAGCGATGCGTGAATGCCATGCATCAGGACTGTCATGTGGCGAACTCTCCTTGCAGGACATAGCTGTGGATGAGCAGCTTTGCAGTCGCCTCAAAATCTCTCTAGCGCATTATGAAAAAATTGATGACAGGAATGCAGCAGAGTATGCAATACAATGGCAAATGCCAGAAACCGTAAAAGATAAAGGTGCTGAAAATTTAAGTGATGTCAGAGAAGAGCACTGTCAGGATTATCTGAAATCTTTGGTCTTAGACTGGGTTCATGGTAGAGTCGACAACTTCTCTTATTTGATGGAATTAAACAGATTAGCTGGAAGACGTGAGGGTGACCCCAACTATCACCCAGTTTTACCCTGGGTGGTAGATTTCACTGTACCATATGGAAGATTCCGTGATCTTCGGAGGTCAAAGTTTCGTCTAAATAAGGGGGATAAACAACTGGATTTCACTTATGAAATGACCAAAGAAGCTCTTGTAGCAGCAGTTAATGGTGGTACTGGAAACCTCTTTCCTTCTGATCTTGGTGCATCAGTAGGGCCTAGTGGTTCAGGACAGTCTGATCATCTCCATGTACCCCATCATATTTCAGATGTTCTATCAGACATTACCTACTATGTCTACAAGGCTAGACAAACACCCAAATCAGTACTTTGTAGCCATGTTCGTTCTCAGTGGGAGCCCAATGAATACCCAGCTAGTATGGAGCGTATTCAGAGTTGGACACCAGATGAATGCATACCAGAATTCTACACGGATCCTTCTATATTTCGATCCATTCATCCAGACATGCCAGATCTTGAGGTGCCTCCATGGTGTGATTCCTATGAGGAGTTTATTGCAATGCACAGGCGCCTTTTAGACAGTCGTGAAGTATCCCAGCACCTACACCATTGGATTGACTTAACTTTTGGCTATAAGCTAACAGGTAAAGAAGCAGTAAAAGCCAAGAATGTATGCTTGCACTTGGTGGATAACCATACTCATCTAACCAGCTATGGAGTTGTTCAACTGTTTGACCAACCTCACCCACCCTGCCTTGCACCTTATCAGTATTCACCAGCAGAACCTCCCCACCTTGGTCCTATCAATGTGTCACCGTGGCAAATCCCACCTCTTGAGACTACAGTAGATGTGGATAGAACAGTCCCAGAGGCAACGGGGTGTGAATCTAGTGTTTGGACACTGATTGATAGGGATGAAGAGCTTGAGCAAGGAACAGAGGCACTTGATTCTTTAAGTGCTACTGTCTCTACCACCACCACTATGCCAATACCTACTGCAAGCTCTGTAGGAGGGAAGACAATTGGGGAGCAGGCAGTTTCGATATTGTCTCCCTCTCATAGCTCTTTCCCTGGAGAAACTGCAAGCAGCACCACAAATACTCTTGGCTCTATGGGTAACATTCTTCACAGAGGAACCTCAATTATTAAGAAACAGGAAGGCATCGCTGCTTCTAGCGTGAACACAAATGATTTCAAAATAAATCTCCCGGAAGGATTCAAGCCTTTACAGCCTTTAGAAGAGTTAGAGAAGCTTAATATCTTCTTAGTTAAAGGGTTGCATTCCCAAGTTCAGAATACAGTGGATGTAGACAGGAGAGAATTAGGTACTGCATCAAAAACACTCTTGTCTTTTACAGACCTATTTCACAGAGACTTGCAAGCCCTTGGTGTCTTCATTGCAGAAATATTTTATTCATCAAAACTCCAATGTATAAAACCAGGCACATCTTTGATTGGCCGTTATCAAGCAGTAATGAAGTTTTGCTCTGCCAGTCTTAGGGATGTCCCTCTACCACTTCATCATGCACTTGAGAGCCTTTTGCAGATTCACAAGCACACATCTGAGACTGAAGCTTTGAACTTGCACTATGCTGACCTACCATTTCTTTTCAAATATGACCCAATTTATGAGGGCCTTCCTCCACCAAATCCTTGGCAACTGCTTACTCCGCTGTTATCTCCATTACCTTTCCCTGAATATTTCCCAGCCCTTCATCACTTCATTTTCTCTTACCATTCCAAGATGGCATCTGTCAACAATGTTCAAGGTCGGGATATCGTATTTAGCTTATGGCAACAGCTGCAGACTCTTCTACAGGCTGATATCACTGCAGAAGGACTGGAGATTCTCTTACCTTTTGTGCTTGCTTTAATGACGGAACAGTCTACAGCAGTATATGCTGCCTGGTACTTATTTGAACCGGTGTCCAGTGTCCTTGGGCCACGCAATTCATCAAAATATTTGATAAAGCCACTCATAGGTGTATATGAAAACCCCCACTGCCTTCGTGGTCGTTTCTACCTCTACACAGACTGTTTTGTGCTACAGCTTATAGTTCGGCTTGGCTTGCAAGCTTTCTTGTCTAGCCTTCTACCTCATGTGCTCCAAGTTATCACGGGATTTGAGAGTTGTCGCACTGTGGCAGGGAATGAATGGGATGGGCTTAAAGCCTTAAGGGCTGGTATGGGTGGCTTAGGAGAAGAGGAAGAAGACTTTGAATGTGTGAATGGCAGGTCATCATCAGCTACTTCAGTTGGCAAAGTGGGAGGAGGCAATGGTGATGGTAGTGGAGGTGTCGGGGTTGGAGACCCAGGACTTGTGGACTACTCATCAGGCATCAGTCTGAACGACCAGGACTTTATTGCTGATGGTGAGGACTTTCAGAACGGCTTTTACGTCAATAATGGATCATCTGTGCCAACATCTGGAGTGTCTGCTAAACTGCAAGGCAAGAACTCTGCAAACAAAGATCAAGACCAGGAATCTCTAAGTATGGGTAAACTAAGTGACAAGAGTAGTGCCAGCGAGGTGTCCATTGGAGATGGAGACTCTACCAAGGATCGTGCAAGTTTAAAGTCTGCTGATAGCAGTCAGGACTTAAAGCAGACCAGTGATGGGGAAGATGGAGGTGATCTGGAGGATGAAGATGCAACAGCAGAGGAGAAAGATAGCATAGTACAGAAAGTTCCAAGTCTTGAACTCACATTGTCTGGTTGCACAGTGGAGTCTGAAGCTACAGTGGGCACTCTAGAGGGTGACTTCATGAATGGAATGGTGCAAGGAGAGAGTGAGAAAAACATGGGGGTAGAGGATGATGAGCATGACCCTTCAGAGGACTCTGAGGAGAAAGAACACAAGATATTATTGGGTATGTGTGTATGTGGGGTGGGGGGGAAGCATTTTGGGATAATGTTTTAGAAATTTTGGGAATTACCATTGTGCAAGTAATTTTTGATGTACATTTTTAATCAGACACTGTTTGCAAGACCGTAAGATGGCTGTCTGCTAAATTGGGGCCCACCGTAACCTCTCGATATGTTGCTAGAAATCTTCTCCGTCTTCTTACTACCTGCTATATAGGTAAGACTATTTATAAATTTATGTTTGCTGTATTTGATTAAACCATTTGCCACTATACTAAATACTATACCATATGGCATGTATTTTCTCACTAGTCTTAATTCAGTATTTTAAACATTTCTCTCTAAAGGCCCTGAGAAGCACCAGTTTCTGTTGTCTGCAAATGAAGAGAGTAGCCTTGACAGCACAGGAAGTGCTTATGAAAAGAAACTAATTGTTGGTGACCAGACTGCAAAACCAGTTCTTGATTGTCTCATCTACATAGCCCATCTGTATGGAGAACCTGTTCTGACCTATCAGTACCTGCCATACATTGGTTATCTGGTAAGTATTTTTTTTAAATCATCCTTAAAACTTTTTGTTTAAAGTGTATGGTCCATTCTGTATACACTGACCTTGCAAGAAAGCATGAATATTCTCATCCATTTTCAGTTCAGGACAAAATCAGGATGTTTCCATTACTGACAGAAATCTTGGCAAAATACTAAAATGCAAGTACACTGGCTATCAAAAGACTAAATACCCCTATTAAAATTGCTGGGGGGGGTTTGTGGTGTAAAAAAAAATGAAACCAAGATAAATCATGCCAGATATTTTTCTACCCTTTGTGATGCAGCAACCAAAACAATTCAAGTGAAAAAAGGAACCACAAGGTGGAAGAGAGAGAAAAAATCTTACATAACCTGTTATAAGTGTGCATACTATTTTATATTGGGCAATGTGACTGTGCTCAGACTTTACCAATCACATTCTAACTCATATTCAAAAGTAATGATCACACATTTTCTTTACATTTCCCTGGTCTACAATTAGTTTACAAATCATGTACAGGATCAAATTATTAAAAGATCACAATTTGAAAACAGTAGGGCATCACAGTGATGGTACAAGACGTCCCTCAAAAACTGACAAAAGGGCAGGAAGAAAATTTATCAGGGAGGCTGCCAAGAGATGCCTTTAACATACAGCGACATTGAGAGCCGCATGAATATCTGGCATTTATCAGTCTATTTTTGCAGAAAACCTGTGGGCCTCTGTTAGACAGCTGAAGATGAACACATCTCACACACAACGTTTTGATTTTATAAAAAAATTTTTCGCTTGAATTTTGTTGGTTGCTATATCACATTTAAAGGTGAAAAATATCTGACTTGATTTATCTTGGTTTTACTTTTGTGTCACAAAAGCCTGCAGTTTTTTCAGGGGTGTGTAGAGTTTTTATATCCACTGTAGAATACATGGTCTCTATCTAATGCAATAATTATCATTCTGCAGAACTAGAATTAACCTCTCAGTTTCAAGAGAATGGGCATAGTTGCTTTGAACCTTACTGATCTGTAGTCTGAAAAGAGATTAATGGCTGTAATATGCACATATCTAAAATATAAAGGATAGTAATGTCCAAGCGTCCTTTAACTTTGTTTAACATGACAGACCTGTAATGTGAACCAGTCATTGAGTTTTATATATATAGTGTATAAAAGTGTGTGTGTCTCTCTATACACACACTAGTTTTATTTTTATATATATATATATGTGTGTGTGTGTGTATACACCATCTGCCGAATGCGGGTAAAATTCAGCTTTGGCGGGTAATGACTTTAGTCCCACTAGCCACTTTGGCGGGTGGTTTATTCTGTGGTATGACAATATATTTTA
>JAPEIY010000009.1:14822543-14839746 GCA_026122135.1 Cathorops aguadulce | reverse complement strand
CACTTTCAGGAGTAAATCATATTCCTCATATGATGCACAATACATCAAACATAAACTGAAGGGGATGCAAAGTTATAGATTTTTTATAAGTTTCTTCTATTTCTTTTCCATATGGGAAAGAATTTAATTTTGTGCTCTGAGGCGAAGGTGAGGTTGAAGTGCATTAATATATATTTGTATATTTGTGTTACGAATCTCCTAGACTACTGTACTGAATGCTGAGCTAGAAAAGATTCCAGTACTAACACACACACACATATCCTGCCTCTCTGGGAAGTTTATCTGTCTAAATGATGTGATGTAACACTACGTACAGTACCAAATTTCGAAAACTCACATTGATATCATATAAAGTAGACAAAGCTTTGCATTTGTGAAACCATTATACAGCATTTTATTGCCAAAATGATTTAGAGTACAGATGCAAACAAGAACAAAAATTTCACAATGGCTTTTAAAACAAATAAAAGCCAAATCAAAAATAACATAATACCCCACAATGGAATTTTGTATTTTTACAAAAAAAAAACTATAAAACATTTGACATGCAATAAATACATTCATTTCACTAAAAGCAATTTGTAAAAATGAAAACAATATTGACAATGTATTGTAAAAAAAAAAAAAAATACTGTTCGGTTTTAATTGTATTGCTTTTTTTTTTTTTTGGTTGTGAAGTCACATCAATCTTGCAGGAAAGCACTTGGAAGTTGTGTGTTACATTGTGTTATATTTGAAATAAGTTCAGAACAAGAAGTGATGTTGACCCTTGAAATCAAAGCAGACATGCTGGTGTGTTAGTTGGCTGGAAAGCAATGGGAACATCCACAGTAAGGTTTTTTTTTTCCCCTTTCTCTCTATTACAGTAACTGATTCAAGCCATCGTTACATGTCTGCTTTCTACACTGGATTGCTTTTCATTCCGTCATGTCACTTCTTTTCCTTCTATAACTATGGCTTTTTGAACCATTAGAGTGTGTGTGTGTGTGTGTGTGTGTGTGTGTGTGTGTGTGTGTGTGTGTGTGTGCACGTGTGTGCACGTGTGTGCATGTGTGTGTGTGTATATGTGTGTGTGTGTGGTCACATATATATGACCATAGGTGTGTGTGCAAAGTGTCCAGATGTCTCAGCAATGTTCTGGCTGGTCTGATTTCTGCTTCACCCCATCAGTAACACAGCCTGCGTTTTAGTAATGGTTTTTTAAATTCAAAGTGACACTCCAAAAGGAGCTGGGCAGCCTAATTAAATCTGACCTAATCTGGAACACAGAGCAGTGACAGGGCTGCCTGCCATCCAGCTGTATGGTGTGCATGTGCGGGTGTGTGTGTGTGTGTGTGTGTGTGCGTGCGTGTGTGGTCATGCATGACTATCAGCAATGCGATAAAATCAGGCACTCTACTCTGCCATTCTCCTCGTGTTAAACTTTTCCTTTGTTTACATGTTTGAATTCCCCAGTTGGCTGAATTGAAATCCCCCTCAAGTCCAATGACTGTAAGGGCACTGTCGACAGCTCTGCCTCGCCAGTCCATTTTTGTGTAGCTTTTTTTATCGCCCCGATCTAATCTGCCCATCAGGACTCTCCTCTGTCCATTTCAGAGCTGCAGAATGTACAGCCGAACAAACACACCAAAACTAAACACGGCGAAACAGCCATTGACGGGTTCGCTGTAAGCCTGTGGAGAACCAGTTCGTGTTGTGAGAAGATGGAGTAATAATTTGAGGCCAGGTAATGTGATACTGACTCTCAGGGAACGAACTTTGAAATGGAAATGGGAATTCGCTATGCAGTCATTCAATGCTACGCCACAAAAAAGAGCTGTCTTACACCACCTGAAAGAACTTTGCCCTTGAAAAAAATACTGAGAACCAAACCAAAGAGTCCAAACCTGTCCCACAGGATGACAAGTTACCCGAGGTGAAACAGAAAAGCACATTAATCTCCTCTCCATATAAACTCTGACATGCTTTCTCAATGCATCTCCAGGATCGGTTCCAGAATAATTCGCAGCTACCTGCGTTCTCCTAGTTAGCATCGAGTACGTTCTCCTTCCACTGTCTTTTTATATCATCCTAGGATTTTCTGCAGTCACAAATCTTTCTCTCTATCATTTATCATAAGCGATGACACATTTTTATAGTAACTAAGTCTGGGATGATAGCATCGTCAGCTGTTTATTTAGCTGATCTAGCCCCACAGAGAATCTTAACACATAACTTTGCGTTTATCATGGAACTTGATCAGGGCGGTGAAGAAAAAGAAACCAGTTTTTCGCATAAACATTTAGACAACTGTCTTCTTCTGCAAGACGAACAGCTGGACACCACTTCATCAGAAGGTGCGGCCATGGGTTTGTGGTCAGAGCTCTGGGTCAGCCGGTGGGAGGGAGCATGTAGGGATCTAAGGTGCTTCCAGAGAAGTGAAAGAAAGCACTGAGTTAGTCTGGGAGAAGCAGCTGGGATGGCGTGGGTAGAAACAGAGGGAGTGGTGTGAGCAGCCTCGGAGCAGGAACAATCACGAGCCGATGATTTCTCCAGAAATGTGCCCTCTTTATGAGTCAATGTGAAACAGATGAGTACAATAAAATTTGTCAAGATCACTCACTTTTTAGCACATCTCCCCCCCCCAAAGTTGAAATGTAAGACAAATGGACAGGTGTATTATGGGCCATTTTCCAATCAACCGAGCTCCAAACAGACAGAAAAGAGACAGCACATTTCCAGAGGATTGAATTTCAAAAGTTCTCGTTCAATCAAGAGTCCGCATCCATGACCATAGATAGACAACAAGACAGACTGTAACTTCTCTTATGCAGAAGTGTGGGGGCTTGATGCATATTATGAATAAAACATTTCTAAGAATCTCTGTGGTATGGGCTCGATAAGACTATCTCAGCATATGAACATGTACATGTTCATCGTTGAATCTGATATTTGAGACCACTGGATCCAGTTCGAATTAAGGCTTTAGTGGGACCACAATGGCCATGTTTTAAACACCCACAGTAACACAGTAACACGCTTTTGATTTGGATGTTTATACTACTCTTCTACTGAGTAGATTTTGTCCATATAAACTTTAAGGCTGGCTTCAGCAAGCTTTGGTTTCTGCTCTGACTGAGGGAGCTTCCTCAGACTGAGAGGAATATTTCCTTTGGACCAGTTTATGAAGTATGGTTAGTACAGTGTATTGTTCCACATATTTCTCTTCATCTCCCAAGCTTTGCTTTGCTTTTCTTCACTTTTGGCCCGCTCTTTGGATGAGAAGAGTGACCAGAGAGTTAACAACTCTTTGTAAACTGTCAAACACCGCCTCTGTCCAGAGTAAAAAAGGCACGGAGAGGAAAAAAGAAGCAAAAGAAAATGCAAAAGCAGGCCAGACATCGAGTTCCTTTTCTGAACTGAAAGGAGTCGTAGATTACTCTTCCATAATCGGGACAAGACTTGGAAACCCCAACCATTGCTAACCTCTCTTTTCCTCTATCTCTCTTGCTCTCTCTCTCTCGCTCACTCTCTACTAGCATTACCGGCTTTAAGCAGAACCACACTACACATCCTGCTCACTGCTACTACCAAGATGAAAGTTCACTTCCCCTGCTCAAGTTCACTTCATCCCCTGAAGCACACACGTGATCTCCGCTCGCTCAAAGAGCTTACCTTTCTGGCATGGTTACCATAACGCATCTACAGAAATAGATATCCCTCAATTGCTGGAATGGGTATGGATTAAAAAATTATTGCTACTTTTGTTTTGTCTGTAGGAAATAGAAAGAAAGATGATCCACCAGAGGTGCTTAATGAATGGTAGAGAAGGGGAGTGTGAGATTTATATCCCCAGGGCTAAAATCCACATTTTCTATATGCATTAATATAGTTATAATAGATCTGTTATAATAGTAATAATATTGTACTAATATTGTTCATAGGCTTGAGTCAGTACTTTGTATTGAGTTTACACTATGACACTCTGCATGTGTGTGTGTGTGTGTGTGTGTGTGTGTGTGTGTGTGTGTGTGTGTCCCTGCTATCCACTTAAAAACGTCCTGTAGTAATATTGTTCGTAGGCTTGCGTCATTATTTTTGTATCCCATTTACACTGTGACCATGTGTGTGTGTGTGTGTGTGTGTGCTATCTGCTTAAAAATGTATTGGCAAATCGCAGCATTTCTCTGAGGCCCAAACACGCTGGTTTCTTGTGTGTGGTTTGATAGTCAGTATATACAAAGTCTAAGTGGGAACCCAGTCTTGCTTTATTGCCAAGGTTTCAGCTGAAGCTCCTTCAGTGACACCCTGAACATGGGTCAGTCAACTTTCGAAACTATGCTTCTTCTTTACCAAGTCATCCCCAGTGTTTATCACTGCAGCGAATTATTGATAAACACATAGCGTTTTATATACAGCATAGCATTTAACACTAAGGATTGATATTGCTCTGGAAGAGGGTGTGTTCAGAGTTGTGCCGCAGACACGGGAATATTTACAGGTGCTCATGCAGAAATATCCATGAAAACGTAAGAATAGAGACGACAGCTGAGTAAACTACTCAGAAACATAGTTAATAATTATAGATTTTTTTTTTTAGGAATTGACAACATGAACACATTTTCATATTCTTGAAATAACCACAGGTTTGAAGAAGACAACTCCGCCTTAAGTGTGTGTGTGAGAGTGTGTGTGTGTGTGTGTGTGTGCGTGCACGCAAGTGTGTGCACACTTCTTGTATGTGCATGCTTAGCTATTTCCTAACTTTGTGTCCCCATACTAAGATGGGTCAGGTCCTGAGGTAAGCGCCAGTTTCACTTCCCTTTGGTTTAAGAGTCAATCGATCAAATGTGACCAAAAGAAACATCAACATGATGACATGCTACAGAAAAGAAGTCTCTAAAAGGCAGTGTACTGAAGTTGCCTACAACAATGTCACATGTTCAGTATACTCACTAAGGCTGGGAGGGTAATTCGTCATATCACAGTGCATTTATGGCTTAAGTAAGTCTTCACATTTACCTATTGAGGTTGTAAATGTTAATAGTGGTCAAAAAACTCCCCTCTTTAAAAAAAAAAAAGAAAGAAAAAGATAAATTCCCAGTATCATTGGTATATAAGAATAAGGTACAGGTGCATAGAAATAATATTGATATGTGACATAACAAGGATTTGCAAAATTGGTTGTGCTGTTTGTATGTTACGGGCAGGTGGTGGTGGTGCTGGTGCTGGTCGGGCGTGTGGTTGGGGTGATCCAGGCAGTGTGTACATCACAAGACTGCTTAGCAGCCATGAAATTTGGGATCAGGCTGACGGACAGCGCGAACAGTCTGAGAGAATTGGGGATTTCACAGGGCTTATCCTGAGTGGAGCAGCTGCAGTGAGAGTGCTGAGATTTATCCATGCTATCAGTGTCAGGGAAAGTGCCCTATGTCTAATCTTCATGGCTGTCACATTAACAGCTTCATAGATTAACCTGAAAGCAACAGCACCATGAGTGGGCCTGTGCAGCTCTCTGTGACGTATACTCCGATTATGGACGTTTACTTTAAATGCTATTAGATTCATTATTTATCAAATAATGTGGGTTACTTGGATAGAGTTTATATACACTGGATCTGAAAAAACATGCTTTTGTTTCGATCGCTATTTGTTTGGTTTCGAGTGTTGTTGAGGCTCGACGACTTTCTAATGGGTTCACTGTGTTCTCCTGAAGAATGTTTGGGCTGCATTGCTGAATTGTAAATATTACCCAATTTTAAAGGCAACACCCATGCTTAGTCTATCTCACCAGATGGACATAAATTCACCACCATGGATTACTGGTATTATTGGAATATGCGCAATAATATGTCAGTGGTGCACTCAAATGGATCTGCTTATTCGTCTTGAAACAACCAGTATGAAGGCACTTGTAAGGGGGTGGGGTATCATATGCAAAAATAGTTCAAACTCTATCGGACACTCTGGATAGTCTCGCTACAAAAACGGGACTCATTATATCAATGCATAGATAAGCTTAAGTCACTTTACCAAAGTGCTGGAACAATTACTGGCTTCATGTAGTTGCTCCCTTTTGTATGGGAATGCTGGGCCATTCAGCAAAACAGGAAACTGATTTACAGGAGATATCCAGTATTCCAAAACGTCCTCCAATTATCATACAATTCCAAAGATGCTGCTTTCTTTTTTTTTTTTGCCCAGAATCCCTTTTCCATCCTGGTCAGAAGCCCTGAAAATTGTTCATATGTGCTTTGTTACTTATTCTATATACACTAGTCACACTTATTACACAGGTTAAGGGTATGATTGCAACACTCTTTTGAAACCTATTTTCTTTGGGTTTTACTTACATACAAAAACAAATAAAAATAAATAAAAAAATGTCTTTTTTGGTTTTCAATTGACTGGTTGGCTCGGAAGTTGAATAAAAAGGATCTTGTTTTTTTATATATATATATATATAAATACTGCACTGTTACGTGAGTGTGTCTATTGTTGGAGCAAATTATAAATAAAACAGTTCTCCTTTTTTAAAAAAAATGGCTATACTGCAAAATGTATAGAGAAAGGCACTTTTAATGCATCCTGTGTGCATTTTTCTGGCTAAAGGTCACTTTCCTCCTGTGTCTGAGGTGCAGATTCACTGAAGATGAGGTGAGAGTTAAAATACTGTGGACAGCATACAGGCATTTAGTTATGTGTCATAGCTGTGCAGCTGAGCTCTGTTGATGGAAGACAGAGTTGGTGGTCTCCTCTCTAGCTGGGGGAGTAGCGGTCAATGGTGCGTGCCTCTGCAGGGAGCTGTTGAGAGGCAGGTGGCAGTGGCAAGACATCCATCTTATCATGTGTGAGGCCTAGGTGCTCTGCAGTCAGTTTGGTCAGTGGATAAAGGCTCTCCATGGCCTTGGCATCTGCCAGCAACTGCTGAGAAGCCTGTGCGAGAAGCTCCGAGGCCTTCTCCTGTTTCAGGCCTAGATGTTCAGCTGCATACTTACTTAGTGGAAAGATGCCCTCAGAGAAGTCCATCTTCAGCTTGCCGTCAGATATGAATCCCCCACCATTCCCTCCACTGCTGTGCATCTTCATGTGACTAATGAGGTTCCGCTGCTGGGCAAATTTGCCACCACATACCTGGCACTCGTATGGCTTCTCACCAGAGTGAATGCGCATATGCTCAGTGAGCCTGTACTGCCTCGTGAAGCGCATACCACAGGCGTCACAGGCAAAAGGCTTCAAGCCCAGGTGGCTACGCATGTGGCGGGTCATGGTGCCACGCTGGGTGAATTTCTTGCCACAGATGCTGCAGGGGTAAGGGCGGGTCAGCCAGTGGGTCTTCTCGTGCTGTCTTAGAGTTGCCGGATCTTTGTAGGTTTTGTCACAGGAGGCACAGCGATATGGCCGAATCATTTCCCCAATGCCCACTGGATGCAGGTTCTGCCCTGATTTACTGTCTAGGTAGGTGCTGTGGAGGCTGCCAGTGCTGTTCAGGTTTGTGGGTCCATTGGTGCTGGCAGGTTTGTCAGTGCCATTGCTGTTTGGGTTTTCTAGCTCTCCCACATGGTTCAGATCCTCTTCTGCATGGGTTTCCACATGGGCATTGAGCTGCTCAGAGCTGGGAAACCCTTTCCCACATGGGATGCACACATACAGGTTATCTCCAAAACTCTCTGGCTCATAGGGCACGTGATACCTCCCACGGGGACCAGGGGGAGATGGCCTGCCTTCACTGCTGCCAGTTTCTTCGCTGCCTGTCCCATTCTCGTCCTCTCCATCACAGGTTACTGGTCTGTCATAGCCTCCCTCACCCAGGTTCAATTTCTCCTCACTGTTTTTGTGGTGATTCATATGTTGGTGGTGCGTTTCTTTTTCCTGATCACCCATGCCCCCACTATCATCCTCCTCCTCATCATCATCTTCATCCTCCACACTGTAGGTCATGGGCTCGTTCTTCACCCAGCGGTAAATGTTGGAGCCATCCCTGCTGCGGTCTCCTGGTTCTTCTGAGGGCTCGGGGCTCGGGGGGCAAGGGTATGCCTCCTGGCCCTGAGAACTTGAACGCTGAAAACGAGGAAGTTGGGGCAGTGGGTTGAGGAGGGGAAAAGACCGTGGAGTGAGAGAGCCAGTGTGGTGCACAGCCTCCATTTTCCCTGAGCCATCGGTAGGGCTAAGCAGAGGGCTTGTGCGGTGACTCAGGTCCCCCTCTGGCTCCTCGTTAGGGTGACTCAGATGAGGATGGGTCGAATGTTGCTGGGAGCTGGGGCTCTTCTTGGACAGGTCCAGGCCATATATGGGTGAGCAGTTCCTGTCAGCAGAAGGCAAACGTAGACCTGGTTGTGGAGGCAGGGTTGCTTGAGTATGAGGGTAGGGCTGCTGGCCCTGTGTAGGGCCTGGAGCATAAAGCTCTCCTACATGGGCAGCCAGGGAGTGGGGTGGTAGATCCTCCAATGATGGGCCTCGTGGTGTGCTCATCGCCCCACCAGGGAAGCAGGGCTGTATTACTGGGGTGGACACTCGCAGCCTTCCCCCCAGCACTCCACTGGGACTCATTTTATTGTAAGGCAGAAACCCAGGCGTGGGTCGTAAGTGGTATTTCCCATTTCTTTTTAGCTTTTTTTTGCACAGGGCTACCAAGTCCAGCAGCTGCAAATAACTAGCAGCTGCTAGCACTGCACCTATGTTGGGCTCTGTCGGAGAGGTGGGGTCACCTTCACTTAAGCGTCCTGTGTATATATAGTCAAGGATGACTCGGAAAACGCCTGGACTCACCATCTCATGGTCCAGGTTGATAAGGTTGTCATGGACAACAAGGGATTTAAGATAAAGGCTGCTGGCAGCCAGAATGTTCTTATGAGCACGAAATAGAGCATTCTGCACCACTATGATGACATCACACAAGAAGCCTTTGGTGCGTTGCGTGTTCAGTTGCAAGAGGAGGTGCCTAGCATGACTTGGGACATCCATGGCATCCAGCATTATCTTCAGTCCACCACCTGAAACAGCAAGAAAAAAAGTTCAGACCTTATCCAATAACCATATATAAATCCTAGTATGCTGTTGGGTTTCAAAAATGCTGCTAAGGCCCAAAGTACAGCTGGAAAGCAACACAGTAAATTGACACTTCAGTTCAGGATTTCATTCTTAGGCCAAATTGTCTTGTTTAATAAGTACGGCTTGAAATGACAACTGAACGCCTATTACTTGAGAAGAGTACCTGAGAGAGGGTGTACATGTTTTATAGGTTGGTGTAGAAGAAAGATATAATACTAATAAAAATACACTGCATTTACAGCCTAAATGTGGTCCCTGCGGTTTACCTTCATGCTGTCTGTGCAGAAAACTAATATCAAAATATTTCCGATCCATGGGCCATAAAAAGTCCAAATGAATATTTAAAATTGAGCTCGTAATAAATGAGAACGGACACGACATCGAGGACATACAGTAGGTGCATGTTGAAAACCCGCAGTATAAAAGCGAAAAAAGCATAGGTGGAAAATGGCAGTATAAATGTGTTTTCATATTGCTGTCTTCCTGATAAAGCGTTCCAGAGGTGGTGTGCGAAGTTTTAAACAAAGTCGTACTGAAGCTTTTGCAAGTGTGACGAACAGCAGGTAAAACCAGTGGGACAAAAATGTGTCCAATAAAAGATAGGACCCTTTCAGCTCGGTCAAATAAGGAACTACACACAGGCTCACTGCAAATCTGATCAGAATCACATGGCACAGGGCTGGGGGCACAATCTCATCTTTATTAACATTATATATAAACAGCATTATGTTTAACAAAAAAAAATCCTTTGCTCTACATTAGATATACAAATCCGTATTACATGACCTACACACATTGACCAGGATGTGTTGTTTAAACACTGCTACAGAGTACGTGTACTTTATGTACAAGATAAAACAGATTTCTGGGGTCCCCTAGGGCATGACTTCAGTGATGGGAAACCAGCAGCTAAATAAATAAGGTCAGCTATAGTCATCCCGACATTAGTTCATCCTCTCTTTGTTTATGTATTTGCACGTTCGCTTCTTTTTAGAGGAATAAGGAAGTCTGTATTTATAAGCTGCAATGTCATTTTTCCCTTAATGGTTTAGTGCATGCTAACCATTCTGCACACTTTTGATTAATGTGCAGAAGAAAACAAAGCGAAGTCAGTCCTATGTTAGGGAGCATGCACGACCTGGGGTATTAGTATGTTTGTTTGGTTGCTTTTTTTAATATATATAAGGTAATTAAAACATTATTATTATTATTATTATTATTATTATTATTATTATTATTATGGGGGGAGGGGGTTCACTCTACAAAATCAGGGTGATCCGTGTAAACGTGTGAAAATAGCCTGAGGGTAAATATAGCCTGCATGTCACCACATGCACGGATGGATCTTCCCCTTACACTCGCTTCCAGACGGGGTTGCGCTCCCGACCCACAGACGACGCGACGCGCGACGCGACGCGCTTTATCATGCGCGCGCAGCTGATCAAGTGCACGCGCCTGAACAGAACCGCGGTTAAAAACACGTCTGTGTACCGACAGTAACTTTGTCGGTAACTTTGGGATTATTCTGGAAGTTAACAAGCTGGCACGCAACAAACAGCATGCAAACATTCAATAATAATAATAATAATAATAATAATAATAATGATGATGATGACACAAGGTACACCTCTAGGATGTGGAAACACTGGAATAATGTTTATATGTATACTGATATGTGTTGATCTTGTATTTGTATGGTCTTTTTATGTATTTTATATGGATATGAGTCTGGAATAAAGTATTCATAATAATAATAATAATCAAGATTAAGATTAAGCAAGACTCAGCACGACAAAAAAAAAATCCTAAGAATAATAGGCTATCAGTGATGAGTGTGCAGGTCTATAGTGCACCTGTAGCGCAGCGCGCATGTGCGCAGTTTGGTGCATGCTTGAATGCCAGGACATTTTACGCACTAATTTTTCACACGAAGGAACAGCAATCGCAAGAACAAATCTCAACATACGCAATAATTACATGTCTAACAATAGCATGCTTACATTCATATTGAGCCTAGACCTTTTCTTAGATCAAAACTGCAATACTCTGTCAGACTCATGTGATCACCGAAACTAGTGACCTAACTGACATGCTCTCTGTGCATTTCTTCCCAGATCTCTCTTCATGGGGGAAAAAAGAAAAGAAAAAGCCATAGCTTGGGGTTTGCCTCAGTAACTTTTATTCCTAATCCCCTGGATCATCATTTGCAGGTGTAATGTGAAGTGAAAGGAGAAAGGGTTAGAGCCTTCCCATTAAAGAGCAAGAGTGTTGGGGGGGAAACCCAAAAACACAAGAATTCATGACTTATTGTCATGCCTTCTCTCTCTCTCTCTCTCTCTTTCTGTGTGTGTGGGTTTTGTCACTCACTGCATGCTTGCAGAAATAGCCTAGTAAAATATGCCCAAACAACAATTTTTAAACGAGCTGCGTTAAAGTTGCCTGTTTCTAAATATGACCAATAGAATCAGAATCAACAAGAAGAACAGCTTGTCACATTTTTTGTCGATGAAGGCATTAAACATCCCCTCTTCTCTGTCAGGCGCTCGGAGTGTAGGGTCAGAAAGGGAAGTGGTAGCACAAGTAAATCATGTTTAAAAAGCTTTGTTTGAACTCCACGCGTAAACACTTCTATCCTCCTGTACACGTCCCTGCACGTGTTCCTTACACACTGGGATTGGACGGACCGGTCTCCTGAACACACGCAGGCCTGAAATCAGTCATCGATAACTGAATGTCAGATACCTTCCATACCAACGCCTTACCTTACAAGTCCTATAATTAATACTAATGACCTGTCAAAATACAGTCCTAATCTTAATCCTAATAATCACTTTTCACATCAGCAGTGTTTGTTTTAGTGAAGGCCATTAACTAAAACACTTTACCTATCAAATTAAACAGGTGTAAACACGGACATTAGAGTCTTGCTAGGAATAAAGTGAAATACGCTGTAGCCTAAGAAGCATGTGCCTTCAGGTTATAGTAAACCCTTATTCAGAATAGCAATAACCTTGTTCCCAATATATAGCCTGGGTGTGATGGACTAATTTGCTATATTTGGTATGATCCATGCTCTTGCTTTAGGACGGCCCGTGGGCCCTATTTTGGAGGGTTTGGTATTCATTAGGCCCTGTGTTTTGTCTGTGTTGTCACTTGGCTGGTTTTGGGTTGAGGCAGGGGTCTAAAAGTGAGGGAATTAAAATCTGTCTGTGCCTACATCCCTCTTACTTCCTCTCTCTCTCTCTCTCTCTCTCTTTCCGCTCTCAGTCTGTCTGTCAGCTCTTGACCACAAATTCATCCTCCCTTTGAGATTGATTTTGTCCTTAGTGTTCAACAAGTCATCTTATCCCATATCTCACGTTATGTTATTGAGACTTATAAAGAAGTGTTTACAGGTCGGTTTAATAGTAGTTATATAGGTAGTAGCCTAATTTTATAGTTCAGCATTGAAAACTTATAGGCTGTAACAGCTGATCAAATGGCTCAGTTGGGAATAGAAACGGAAAACCATCATTATAGAAAAGAAGGTGTGGGGGGGTTAAAAATACATGTTTGCATTTGTTTTTAAGTGTATAAGCTCCAGAAAATAATCAGAGCGAAATGAAATAATTGAATAATCAGAGCAAAATGAAATAATTGAATCCTAACCAAAAAAGTCTTTAGATAGATAGATAGATAGATAGATAGATAGATAGATAGATAGATAGATAGATAGATAGATAGATGACACGTTTTCCATGAAACAAATATTCGTGTACGAGTACCGAGATGACGAACTAATTACTGATTGAATATACAGTAATAATCTAAACTGATGTCAAACAAGTTATGACCAATAAATAAATAAATAAATGCAGGTATCATTTCATCCAAATAAACATTTAGGATGATGTGTGAATGGGACCTAAAACACGAAATAACAAATAAAGGTTTGACTTTAAATCAGCACGACATCTGAGCGGCTCCACTTAACAAACACGATGACGTAATTTAAATGCGCATCTTTTTAGTCCTTAATTAATAAAGCGATATTTCCTACAGTCCGGTTTTTGCCTCAATATCGCGCGCACATTTGAGCTGCTCGAAGGAGAAAGTGCAGAATACACACACACACACACACACACACACACTCGCGATCTCCAAGTTCATTCACAAATCCCCTTAACCCTGCTGCAGCCGTTTTTAACACACAGCTCTATTTTCAGTCACATTCTTAAACGTTTTCCTTCAGGCAAAAGAAAGAAAGAAACTGGGATCTAACAGTGTCACTGAAACAAACACTCTGTTCTCCTGCATGGACAATACTGCAGTTCCCTGCTCTTTCTCCTCAACTCCTAAAGACATCTTGTCATTTTTGCGCCACTGTTCCATTTTGGCTCCATTTTCATTATCTGATTTTTGAAGTATTGCTTTAAACTATTAAAATATTTCATATATATATATATATTTATTTATTTATTTTTTTTTTTTCCTTCTTCTTCTTCGCAAGCCTATAACAGACAATAAATCAACAGGCTCATGAATCTGCTCTTTGGGGGTGAAAAAAAAATCCAGACTTTAATTCTTTATCTTAATCCCCCTCCAGTTCACTTCACTACTTTCACAGGCATTAAGTTAATATTATCACATGGCACGAGTTTCACTCATCTCTTATTCATGCTTCATCACAATACACGCAAATAACTCCGAATAATTCTTCACGTGCTTTCTGAAAACAAACAGCACTCACATCAGCACCCATGCCTGGCCACAATGCAACACTCTGCAGCCCCAAACTCTGGGGGTCTGCTCACTTATATGAACCAAATTAGACAAATAAATATAGCCTGCATTTTGTGTTTGCTCCATAGCTTAATAGCCTAATGACCCCTTTAGAGCTGAAGTCTGTAACACAGTAATGCACAGGCTGCATCATAGGCTTAGTAGATCATCAGGAATGTTCAACATAAAAGTGCTATAAATGAACTTTTATGACTGGTCATGCCACTGCACACTGCTTAATAATAATAATAATAATAATAATAATAATAATAATAATAAAAAATCTAGGAGGTATGCATGCTTCTATGGAAGCAGTGGATTTTAAAAATAAAGCCGAGGTAAAATACATATATAAGCGTTTCATTAATAAGCAAACGTATATATATATATATATATATGCTGCACATGTATATAAGGAGTTACCTGGATACCCGAGATCTTCTGCCATCCGCTCTGAGTCTCCGGTAATGATCATCTCAGCGCTCTAATGCACGCATTTCTGACGTCTCAACTCTGAACTGCCAGCCTCCAAAAACCATGCCAGTTTTCCGCACACGACTGCCAACTCCTTTTTTTTTTTTTAAGATTATTAATTGCTATGAATGTTGTTCGCCCTCCCCTCTCTCTCTCTCTCTCTCTCTGTTGTCAGGATTGCTTGCTCACTCTCCACCTCTTTCCCTCCTCCTATAAAATATGTGCCCTCGCTACAGCATGACTTTTTTTTATTATAGTAATTTCCTTTTTATTTTTTTTCCCCTTTCTTCTGTGTGGGTCTGTGTGAAAAGGCGACTGGAGCTGATGATGCACTGTGCTTTCGCCCTGTGCTGTGTGTGATGTCAGTCTATAATAAAACCCAAAAGGTAAAAGCAAGGGCAGGAACTAACAGTGACCCGAACTTGAACTTCGCAACACTTCGTTGCCTCGCCTTAAAGAGACAGGCGTTTTTATTGTATAGCTTACACCCGCTCACTTCGACAGAAAAACAGGCAGGGGAAGCGACACTAAACAGCAAGGCATCTTCTTCATGGTGGAGTGCAGTCTGGGGAGAAAGGGCCCAGCTTTACCCTGTCTGAGTCTTATACTGCCTGATGTCAGTTTTTCAAATCAGTTCCCAGGAATACATAATAAAGCCATAATAAAGTAATTCATAGTCTGATTACATCTGGGGGAATTTCTTCAAATACAGGAGGAAGAAAGTTTCTGGACTGATACTGAATGGAACATTTATAGAGAAATTTATAGAGGTCTATCTAAGCTTGAAATATATATTTTTTCATTTGTTTATAAGTATGAGATATAATTCATTACAAATAGAAAACGCATGGTAGTGCATTTGTGTTCTTTCACAAATGAACACAGGAACACACTGACTACTCTGTGTGTGCGCTTATTAAAGCTATATATACTGTATATACGGTAACATCTAGGCTATGAAACCACTCTTAGAAACAACTTAATTTGTTTATTTATTTTTTGATAAATTATCTGCCTTATAGGTTAGCTACTTGTCTAACTGAATTAGTTATTTATACTGAATTGAGTGTTAAAAGATCAAATTAATGCCATACATGAGTTAGGCCTGTGGATTTGTGACTGTGTAAAAATGAGTAAGTGAGTCAGTCAGGAATCAGTCGTGTCTGGTAAAGCTGAACCGCTTTAGCAAACTTTCCTCCAGCAAGAATTACATTTTTATTATTATTATTATTATTATTATTATTATTATTATTATTATTATTTTTTTTTTTTCCGTCTCATTTTGTCCCAGAACGGTGTCACCAGAGGTGTGAACTTTATTCTTCTGAATTTAACCCCTGTAACCTCACACAGGAAACTGTCATGACAGTAAACTAGTTTACGCTTGGCCTAATTTAGATATTTACACTAGATGCTGTTAAAGTATATCCAACATATTATTAGCCTATTTTGAGCTATTTTTAGTTTATATATATATATATTTTTTTTTTTTTACTGTGTTATTTTATGTTTCAAATTATTTAAAAGCGTCCTAAATAATAATAATAATAATAATAATAATAATAATAATAATAGCTGCAGAAATCTCTCATCAGTGTTCAGACGCCATGCGTGCGTGTCCTGCGTCTCCATGGTAACGGCGTACCGGTCTCGCGCTCAATAAAGCTCACCTAAAACATGGCCGCTGCAGGTAGGTAGGCTACACTCAGGGCTGCGTTCCAAACCGCTCACCACTGCACTCAGCCAGTGGGTCCAAAAACAGCAAACTATTTTGACATATTATTTAGAATGCGGATTAACACGCAGCCACAGTCGCACTCCAGAGCTCTCTCTCTCTCTCTCTCTCTCTCTCTCTCTCTCTCTGTCTGTGTGTGTCCTTTTATTTTTAACCCACCTCGGAGTCATGTCTGATGGACCGCTCGGCTCAGTTCTCTCTCTCTCTCTCTCTCTCTCTGCAGGATTCCTTCATCCACAGATATCCAACAGGTCCTCTTCTGACCGCTACCTTGAGTTATGGTGGAGTCTGGGTTCTTCTTCTTCTCCCTCTCTGTGTGTCTCGCTCTCTTTCTGACTCCGCACGTGCCGCGGTTTGTGTATCGGACGTTCCGGTTGGATCTGTTCTCAGTGCTGAGTGTTGCGACCTGCTGCTGACCGCGCGCGCAGCGACACCTACCGGTTAACGCATGCGCTGTGCGCGCGCGCGGGCTGCACCGGAGAGCGTCAGCAGCTCGCGCAGCCAAACTGTGAACTTTCACTATCTTCAACATCGTTCGCAAAATGTAGCGTGTGCACGCGCTGTGTAGCCGTCTGCTCCTTTAATCCGCTCCACCTGCGCTGTGGCCTCCAGCCTGGACTGCGCGGAGCCTCAGACACATGCAGAGAAGCGCTGCGGAGCAAACATGCTTTCAGAAATGATTTTAAAAATTCTGCATTTAAAACAAATACTATGAACAGCAGTCAGGACAGGAGGAGTGGATGAAACAGAGTCAGTATTTGCTGTGAGGTGCTTAAAAAATAGGAGTCTGAGGTGCACTGAGTGCAGTTTGATAAGGACATGAGCTGGAGGTTTTACTGAGCATCTTACAGAACCAGAACCAGTTCTTCTGGACACTCTGATTGTCAGACTTGCTTCTTAATTTTGCACCAAAACCCAGCAGCCTTCATTATGTTGTTTTGTCTGAAAAGTGCCTCTGGTGTAATACGCTGCTTTCTGTCCTGGCTGACCAACATTTTTCTGTGACATTTAATTTTATGCTGGAAAACTAATGTTTAGAATCTAAAAAGTTTTTTGTCTTGAATTAATAATGTAGAAGTCATCAGATAAAAATCTGTAGCAAAATATGGCCTGAGACTTTTGTACAGTATACTGTAGGTGTGTGTGTGTGTGTGTGTGTGTGTGAGTGAGTGAGAGAGAGAGAGAGAGAGAGAGAGAGAGAGA
>JAPEIY010000009.1:13929506-13940360 GCA_026122135.1 Cathorops aguadulce | reverse complement strand
TCAGCTGGGATAGGCTCCAGCTTGCCTGCGACCCTGTAGAACAGGATAAAGCGGCTAGAGATAATGAGATGAGATAAGATGAACACGTATACACAATCCAGGTGAGGGTCAGTCTATGCCGTCTCTCTCTCTGTCTCGCTGCCCCAGACTGCAGTGTAGTTACACTACACACATTTATAAACATGCAGCCAGCATGTGTCTGTGTGTATCTGCGTGACTAAGTGTGTGTTCCAGTGTGTGGGTCTGTGAGTGTGCACCGCAAGAATCGCTTGCACATGTGCTGTGGTGCAGAGATGAAGCAAAGAGTAGACTTAAAAAAAAAAAAAAGTCGCTGCAGTTCCTTGCTTTGGATTCTGCACCATGCTTGTGTAAAATGTGTCATTCGAATGCACCGGCACCGTAACGCCGTTTCGGTCTGGTGTGGCTCTGACATGGCTACAGGATTGAATTATGTATGTAAGTAGTTTAAGTAGACTTGTTTGAGTATTTGTGATGTAATTGCTTCCACTTGGTTGGCTTGGATACAGTGACAGGCTCATTTAGGGAACCACAGCTTTTGGGCAGTGTGCAGCGCTGCCAATCAAATGCTGATAAAGGGGTGCTGGGAGCGTATTACATTTTTTTTTTTGCCTGTTTGTTTGTTTTCCTTCACTTTTCACGGGGTTTAAATGCTCTTTTTCATCCCCACATCCTTTTGCACATTTTTATTACCCAAATGGGTTGCACGCTCATTTTTCGGGCCTCCTTCCCAATTGGAATTGCATTTCAGCGCGCTGCCAGAACACATTCAGATGAATCGAGGGAACCAATGGTGTTGTGCTGACGTGTGTTTGAAGCAACTCGACACTCATGTCTTTTACACTCTTTTACAGACATGCGCACACGCACACGCAAAATGATCAACAGACAGTCCCGTGATACAATTATGAAAATTTCACCAAATTAACTCAAACGCTGGATCTTTTTTGGAGGATATTTTGGATCTTCCAATTTAAAAGGGCTTATTTCTAGAATTTATAACATCACTTCCCATGGTGATGATAATACCCTGGATAAGATTAGAGCAAAGTGGGATGATGAACTTGGAGAGGCAATACCAGATAGTGTATGGGAGGAGGCCGTATATAGGGCCAATGGGACTACATCCTGTGCTCGTCTAAGTTTTATCCAGTTTAAAGTTTTACACAAGATGTATTTTTCTAAAGTTAAATTGGCAAAAATATTTTCAGGCATGGATGAACATTGTAGATGTTATAGGGCTCCAGCGATGTTGACTCACATGTTTTGGCCATGCCCAAGGTTGGATCAATTTTGGTCAAAGGTCTACAAAACAATATCTGAAATTATAGAAATAGAATATGAGCCCAATATGTACACCTCAATTTTTGGAACTGTATCAGGTGAAGCTTTCTGGGTACAAAGATGTATTAGCCTTTTCAACTTTGATTGCCAGGCGGCAAATTCTTTTACACTGGAAATCCCCATACCCACCAAAAGTATCTGTATGGCTGACTGATCTTATAATGTATCTGAAATTAGAGAAGATTATGTACTTGGAGGGTCTGATGACCTTTATGGTATCTGGAACCCTTTAACATATTTTGAAAAACTCAAGACCCTTCCTGAGTCTCTGTAATGACATGTAAAGCACCAAGAGAGTCTGATGGCATGGGCCTAAAGAAGTCTGCAATATTGTTTTATGTACCACTGGTATAGTTTGGTATTACTAGATTAGTTTTTTTTTTTTTGTATAAGAATTGTACAAGTGATTTTAACGTCTTTTGTTTGTTTGGTGACGTACTAAGACGCAGTTTCTGATGGGGGTGGAAGGGTGGGCAGGAGGTTGTAGATTGGAAATGTAAGAGAAAAACAAATGTTTTTCATCTGAGCTTGTAACTTTGTTGCTTTTCATTAATAAAAAGGGTATTAAAAATGTGAATTTGTGACAAGGGATCAGTGTAGCAGTTTTCCTGACGATGCTGAAACTGTTTTGTTCATCTGAACACAGACATGTTCTGTAATATAGAGGGATGAATCCTCTCTAATTCTCATAGGGAAGAGTCAAATCTTGAGTGGATGGCTTGGAGAACAAAGATTAAGGTCTGGAAGAAATTTAATTGATTCATAATGTGCATAGATGGACAAAGTTGCCTCAGCACCGATTCAGTGTTGCAAGAAATTGCCTTCATTAGAAAGTGATGCGTAGCTTTGACACTAATAAATCTATACAAACTACAAAGCTAGTTTGTTCCACTTGCACAGTACTATATACTACACCTGTATGTGGGTCTCTGCAGTTTGGTGACGTGATTTATAGACGGCCTTCTCCCTCCTCCTCCCTTCAGCTCCAATATTAGCAGGAGGTTGGTTGAATTCCTGAAATGGTGTTGCTACTTCCGAGTTGTTTCCATTGTCTGAGCCTGATGGAATTTCCTTTTTATATATATATATTTCTCAATATCAAACTATTTTGTTTATTTGCTTGTCTGTTTAGCAAGCAGCTAAAAGAATGTGCTTAGTATTAGGGTAAGTTCACTGTGAGAGAGTAGGCTACAGAGACATGGGTGTGAGGTGCTGGCAAGTCAAACGAGAGCCTGCAGCTTTCAGGACCAAGCACAAACAAAGTCTTTATTCTCTCACACAGCAGTTTGGGGAAGTCATGGTGGGGTAGCGGAGTGGGCCAGTAATTTACTTTCAGTGTGTCGTCATTTTTCTCCTCTTGCTTCGCTGCTTCTTGAGTTAAGTTCTCATATGGTTGTCCTCTTTTTCTCACTGATCTCATTTACACCTGGAGTAATGTGTCTTCTGAGAAGGTTTAACCACATGTCTTGCAGCATCTCTGGGTTGACTGACTGAAATCTGAGCACTATATTGGACAATAGTATGCAAATCTGCTTATTCTGTTCAGACATCAGCTTGTAGTATTTTCTGTGTGGGGTGCCATTTTTAATCTTTATTTTATTTTTTTTAAATGTGCACTCAAGGGGCCTGTGCGTCACCTACTGGGTGGGGTTTTATTTGTCGGAGAGAGAGGAAGATGCATTTTATACTTCTAAAGCATGGGTGAAATTTGTCTCGAACTTGAAATGAAGCAATCAGATTTTAAATTTGTTGCAAATGTATCTTGGGTGTGTGTGTGTGTGTGTGTGTGTGTGTGTGTGTGTGTGTGTGTGTGTGTGTGTGTGTGTACACACTTATTGTGGCTAATCTCCATGCGGATATAATCCTGATGCTCAAGATGCAATAAAATGTAGATAGGATCCCAATCACTTGCTTTAACGTTGTGATGTGTATAACACATCAGTTTCTATCCAAAGCTAGAATGTGGGAATGTAAGGAGTTTTTGGTTGGTGGTTTTTATATTCCCCCCCCCCCCCCCCCCCCCTTCCCTTTTCTTATGGCATCTGTAACCAATCGGATTTGTCCACTAAATTCTACAGGGAAAATACACCAGACCACGAATGCATAGCAACTGCACTGGATGCTGAGATGACTTTTTAAAGGGGCTATATAGATTAACCCCAAGAGGATATGCAGGCTGTGGTTATTTCACAGGATGACGGGGAGCTCATGGTGTATTTGATTAACACTTGCAGGATGAGCCTCGGTGCTGAGCCTGGGAGTCGGCAGCTTCTTTCAGACAGGCAGGAGTGGCAGGGTATAAGTCCTCTTGAGCTTCCTGTTTATCTCTCCATACACTTCATACACATCCTCATTTAAAAAAAATGCTATTTCTGAACTGCAGGTGCAGCTTGCCTTATGGTTTCGGGGGTTTTTGTTTTTTCCCATATAATAATCCCCTTCCTCTCATCCTGTAGTTTGTTTCCCATTGTGCCCCTGCAGTTTACATCTGTTTCTCAGTATCTTAGTTTTATACTCATCTCATTTGCTGCTTGATGTGAGAGTCATGTATGACTGACTGACCTTTTCTCATTTCACCAGATTAAATCTGATGTCAATGGCTTGATTTGCCTTGGTTCTGGAAAAGCCTGATTGCAAGCTAACTGTTTTAATTAAAGAGATGTCAAGTGAACATGCTTTTTCCTGCACAAGTGTTCACCATGAATAATGCATATACAGTATAGTGTTGTCAACAGCGCAGATGGGGAGAGAGCACAAATGGTGCTGGACATTCGGCATCAATAGTGCATCATCTGTCACTTTCAAGCACAAGCTTCATGAAATGTATTTTTCTAGGATTTCCATTGGTCAATCACACTGCCTGGTTTTAAGAATTATACGTTTCTGATGGTTTTTATCAAGAGACGATAGCACTGGTAAAACAAACATGGCTGTCTCATGTGACTGGTTCAATGGTTTCAGTTGCAACCGATCCCTTTTTTTCATTGTTTTGAATTTACTTTTTACAGGAACTTGTACTAATCCATTTTTTTGTCTATTAACTTCTCTAAAGAAGCTGCAAATGCCTGCTTGCTATTTTTACTTCTTGGATTAATTTTTTTTTTTTGCACTCAATATTCATTGGCTATTGAGAGAAATTTGAGCCATGTCCAGTGTTTTGATACTTTGGCCGAATGAGCTAAAATTATCTAAAGCATGAAATTAGAGACTGGGCCTTTTCATATACTACTTAATTTTCTAAACCAACTGTCAACTCTGACTGACCCACAGAAATCAAACATGGACTCTGCCCAATTTGGGTGAAAGTGATGTATGGTAACCCTGACTTAATTCTTCTGATCGTTTCTGTATTGCATGTCTCGTGGTATTTCGGAGCTAAATTAAGGTACCTTTCCACCAGGGCTGTAATGGTTTTTGCTGCCAGTTTAAGAAAGCAAACCTCAAATTTTTCAGAGCACCGAAAGGCTAGTCTTTCAAGCTGCTTAACTACTAGGTTTGTCTCTCCTTTTCTTTCCTTTTCTGCTACTCTTTCTCTCTGCAACCCCCCTTCCCTCATTCTCGACAGGGCAAGTATGGCTGGAATGTACCTTCTCGTCCTGGGAGCTCAGAGTTTCCAACATGGCTGATTTTAATCATTATATCACTTCACCTTGGCCCTGACCTTGTGTGGCTTTTTATTTTTTTAAATAACCGTAAGGCATGACCTCAGGTATGGGGTCTAATTTAAAGAATCTCCTCTAAGCTGTATGCTCAGATAGTGGTTTAAAGTTTATATTTAAGACCTCTCTAAAGCAAAGAAGACTTCTGCTACTATAATCAGGTGCACAGCTGATGGATTTGTAAGGAGTTGACTGGCAATTCCATGCTGTTCAGTTTCTCAATCTTAAAAGGAACTGCAGTATATCTAGAAAGGATAGTGATTGTAACTTCTCCTTACACACAGCTTGGGTATTGATTGAATGACTTCTCTTGGAAGCCAGGATGTGCTGGTTCAAGAACAGCAAGCAAGAGGTGTGTATGTGAAGTCTGTCTCAGAGAGCAGAGTTCTTGGAGTATAATTTTCCCAAGGAAATGTCTACATCCATAGGATTACTGTCTGACCCTTTAGGAACACGGTGTTCTGCAATGGGATTTTTGAGCCATTGGGAGTGAGCGTATGTGAATGAGTCACGGTGTGTGAGACAGGAAGAGTGGGCTATGCTTAAATATGCTTCATTGTGTGCAAAGCAGTCTGCTTATGAATGAAGCTTTTAGCTCGGAGAGCAGAGCATGGCTTTGTGGCAGTGCATCCCGATGTAGGAAGGAAACCTGCATGCACTCGGGAACAGTGAAAATTCAGTTTGAAGTGCTTCATGGAAACACTAGCATGGTGTATCAGGAGAGACTCTGTGGTTCTTGCTTGAACAGTAAATGGTTTTGTTGTCTTGTGTGAAGGGAAGTGAAATTATTTGATCCTCTTAATGCTTTGTGAATCTCAAGATTCATCAACACATTTGTGATTAGACTTTTATATTGGTTTATGCGTTCATATAGTACTTGGGTAAACATTTATAGAGAACTAAACCAGGAGAGATGTTGGATTCAGAAATTAATATTTATGTAATCGCATATACGTGTTGGTATTCAAATGCATTCCAAAATTTGGAAGATTAATATCAGAAACATAAGAATATTCACGTAAAAATCCATGCGTGTTCATGAGAAGATGAGGAAGGGGGAATGATTTAAGGGAAAAATTATCTAAGAGCCAATTTGCTGCATCATTTTTGTGATCATTCAGCAACTAAAATTGGAAGGTCCAAATGTGGGTCTCTCCCAATATTATGAAAAATTTGTGTAGCATTCTATTCATACTGACCACCTTAATGGAAATGCATTAAGTTTCAGGTGAAATTAAAAAAAAAAAAAAGGATTTCAAAAGCAAATAGACTAGAAAAATCATACAGGAGATAATCAACCTGAGCTGCATGGAGAATTGCTTTAATGACTGACTCCTGAATCACAATTGAATCAAATTATCAGGTCCCTAGAGACGCCACCTCTTCTAGTGCGTGCACAAGGTGTAAGAGGTGCAGTTTTATGATGTAGTGCAGCACAGGGTCATGTGTTTTTGAGAGAAATACAGAGAAACTTGCTCTGTGCAACGTAGTCTACAGCTCTCTCTACCATCGGTATCATGGCCACAGAGACAACTTTATCTCCACCTCCGACAAAGGGTGATTCAGTTGCCTGGGTGTCTGATAACCTGTTTTGGACACAGTGGAAGTTGCTACTGAAAGTAATTTCAATCACTGTAAACAGAACGGATGTATGGTTGAATGCGACGCCAACATGCTGCTGGCTTGATCCCCTCAGCTACCTGGGTAAATGAGTGTGGCTGGATTTAAAAGACTCTGCTGTTTGGCAAGAGTTTTTTTTTTTATGTGGGTGAGTGTTTTGTAGGAGTGTATTTGTGCAGTGTGGTGAGTGTGTGGGAGCGGGTTTGTAGGAGTTAGTGAGTTTGCCTGCGAGAGTGTGTTAGTTTGTGGGTGTCCTGTCCTTGGCCGGAGCTGTGTGGATTGGCTCTTTCCATGGTGCTGCAGGGTCGCCGGGTTCAATGCGTAACCGAGGCTGTGCTCGCCCCACTCTCGTCCTTGAACTGCTGGGGGGAAAAAAAAAATGCAGCGCTACAAAGCCACCTTTAACTGCACACTGAGACTGAGGCCTCCAGACTCTCTGACTCGTTGAGGTTTGTCATAGGGACAACTTCTATATTATAAAATGTTTTGTGCATCACTGTCAAGCAGTCACTTGCCTTTTTTGTCATTTAGAAGTGTTTTTTGGGGTATTTTATTTCTAATGTAATAAAACTGTCTTAATACTCACACGTGTGGATCAGTTTGTCATTTGGAGTGTTGAAAAAGCGTAATCTTGAGAGGAAGTGGGATCTACATTGGCTGTGATGTGACCACTATGGTTTCTTGAACTGGTGCAGACCCTGTTCTAGTTGGACCTAAATTTCTGGTGCTGTTCTGAGCTGGCAGCCGTAGGAAAGGCAGGATTGACTGAAGCTGAGCTAAGCGCAATAAATGGGGAAGCAGTAGCAGGCTGGCTCGGACTAAAAAACCCCTGGGGCAGAGAGCACATGACTCCGCTGCTTGTTCTAGCCTGCATAGCTGTGGCAATGAGGGGAGGCGCAGCTGAAACCCCATCCACATAGCTTCATTATCAGCCTTTATATGTCTCCTTTTACCATGCTTCCTCTGGCATTTGCTGGTTTGAGGTGATCAAAAAACTGTTAGAAATTAGAAGTGATTCCAAGCTAAGTCTTAACCACTGTTTTCTCTCTGTGTACCCTTTCTATAGGTTTATCAACTGGATTGTCCAGTGCATGTCCGGATGCCTACTGGCTGACCCACAGCAGTTCTTCACTGGCAAGCTTTATGTCCTTATGTATCAGCTAAAGCTGCCAGCTGAAGAACTGTTGTGGTTGGCTCTTTCCTGGCACCCCAGCTGAGAACGAGACCATCGCAGGTCAAGAGTTGGAGGGATCTGATACGAGTCAGCTGGAAGAGAAATCAAAATCAATCTTGGGTCAGACAGGTCCTGACTCTTTTTTTTTTAATCTTAATTTGTATATCTACCATATCCCAATTTCCCCCCCATGCCTCATTTGAAGGGGTCACGTGAGCTGTCTGGGCCTGGCTCTGCATTCTGTACAAGCATAAACTAAACCTATTGGCAAGGCCTATGCTGAGTCAGCAACATTCCTGAATGGATGAGATGCTCCTGCCCTTATTTGGGTGTGGAACAGGCGGGGAACACCCTTTCAATCTCTGCTACTGATCAAATGTTTTGCAGGGTTGAAAGAACTGCATTCGATGTCATTATGTTCTCTGGATCAAAGCCCAGGCCTTTACATGTGTTTTCAGTTTATGAATAAGTCACTGGGTTCTTCCAGAGAATGAACGAAGAACACACTTGCTGGACTTGCATCTGTAACTTCCCTTTATTCCCCCCCCTCCTCCCTCCTGGGGCCTGCTGTGGTATGTGATTTTGGGTTTATTTATTCGGCTTATACATACTGTGCATGAGTACAACCGTCGACACTCTGGGATACACACATGCATATGCACGTGCACACACACACACGCGTGCACACACAGTGCCTGACCCTCAGCAAGAAATAAGCCTCACTTCAAGGGCAACAGCAGTGCTGAAAACAGGATATGAAAATGTCTTAAGCCTCCCAGCCAGATGAAAAGCGAGGTAGAAAATGTTCTTGCCACTTACCAGAACCAGATGCCCATGGCCTGAAAGTGAAGCCCACGCTTCTTGTTTTGTGCTCGCCATCTCTTATCTTCAACAGTTGTTTTACACCTTTTGGTTTTTTTGAAACGTATTAAGCTGTAGTACTATACTATGTTGTTCATATAATAAAAGGAAACAATTTCACTTTCCCCAAGTCTAAAAATAACAAGGAGGTAATATCAATTTTATCAGACATTTTACTGTGTTAGTCAACAATGACTCCATTTGTTGTTTTTTAATAAATGCATTTATTCATAGTTTCTTCCCCCCAAGTTAAGTAACAAAGGTTGTTTTTGCTAAAAGGTTTAGGAAATGTTTTGATATACTTCACTATGACAAGTGTAATCTTAAAATCTAAATGTTAAACTCTGGACGAGGGAAATAAATATGGAAATGTACTTTTTAAATATATAAATATTGAACATTTTAATGTATTATAAATGACTATAACAACCCACTGTCTTTTGTTTTAATATAATGTGAATTTTCTGAACTATGAAAATTCTTGTTTGACTTCTATACTAAGAAAGAATTTACACACTTCAGTACATTTCTTTTTTAGTGTACCAAAGACCTACTGCATATTTACAACAGAGGGGAAAGAATTCAGGAAAGCATGAGGGCAGCAGGGGTTAGCACTGTCGCCTCACAACAAGAAGGTTCCTCACAGCTGACTGGGGCCTTTCTGTATGGGGTTTGCATGTTGTCTGTGTGGGTTTCCTCTGGGAGCTCTGGTTTCCTCCCACAGTACAAAGACATGCAGATTAGATTAAAAAAAAAAACCCAACCACTGCAATTGCACAAGCTCGTGCATACTTGGCACCACTCCCAAGCCCCAATAGATTGGGGAGGGTTGCATCAGGAAGGGCATCCGCTGTGTGGGGATTTTTATTTTATTTTTTTAAACCATGCTAAATCAATAGGTGGCTCGTAAATTGTAGATGATCCACTGTGGGACCTTTCGAAAGATGATGTGGGTAATAATCTAAAGGTTTGCTGTAATTAAGGTTTAGCTTGAATGTTCCACTGACCGTCTTCTGTCAATCATTGAGAAATTGCTGAGAAAATGTGCTGAAACAGCATAAGGGGATGTTTTTTTAAATATAAAAAAAACCCCATATTTAGCTTGACAAAAAAAAGAGACGTTAAACTCAATTGTGAAAGTAATTGCATAGAAGGAGACTGGCATTGCACAGCTTTGTGTAAAGTTTAAAAACGCTGTCATCACAGGAAGAGCGATAGAATTACTAATGGCCATGGGGAGATGCTCGATGATAACCTGGCGAAGTAGTGGGATTTCAAAGCACTTGCTTTCAACACATTAGATAATATTTAAACTGGAAGGGAATGTATGAAGCTCAATGCCCTAATGCTGTAGGTCTTTCGGCAGCAAGTGTTGTCATGACTCAGGGTTTCCTCCATATGAAATGAAGACTTTACTCAAATAATGTTTGTGTTCCTGTGTTATATTCCCCCCCAGTTTGATGTCTGTCCTGAAAGGGGGCAAGAGGGTTTGAGGGCAAAATTCTCAGTACCAGGTTAAAGCTGCTTACCCAGATTACCTTGAGTTCCAGGCAGACAGCAGATCACTGCACCTGATGAAATATTCATGTTGCGACACTGTGCTGGACCTCTTGCAAGCCTGCTTGATCTTTGGCCCTGTGACTGAGGCAGAGTCCTCCACTCTGTTCACCGGGTCAGTCGAACACGAGTTACCTACTGTGCTGTGAGACTCGCTTTCACCCAGGTGGATGTCGGTAATGAGGTACTCGTTGGTCTTTTGTGTACTAAGAGTTATTTTTATAAGTACTTCGAAACCAGTGACCCAGGTCATTTCATGCAAACATCCCACTGCTTTATGGTGACTCATCAGTTTGCTCAGCAGAGGCCATTTTGTGTGTGAAACCTGAGAGGAGGCAGCACAGACATAAAACATGACTCATGACAGTGAGCTTTCTCACTCTGCATGTAGACAAGCCAGACACTCAGATTTACAGTGTGTAGACCAGCCTTTCTCAACTGGGGTGCCGTCAAAAAATTATATACTCTAACATTGAAATAAATAAAATGAATTAAAATTCCTAGTGGTTAGCGCTGTCGCCTCACAGCAAGACGGTCCGGGTTCGAGCCCCGTGGCTGGCGAGGGCCTTTCTGTGCGGAGTTTGCATGTTCTCCCCGTGTCCGCGTGGGTTTCCTCCGGGT
>JAPEIY010000009.1:10706515-10717810 GCA_026122135.1 Cathorops aguadulce | reverse complement strand
GTGGCTTTGCCCCAAAATAAGGTTTAAAAAGCACACAGGTTATACTTCTATTAGTCACGTTGAAGGTTGCTATACTTCTATGCGCAACACAACTAGCTTAATGTTTCCCGCTTCAGCAGGTGATTGGCTTTTTGGGGAGAGGGTATGATGTTTGCATACAACCACCATCTTGGGTGTTCTGAATACTTCTCATAGGTTTCTATTCAGAATTCTTAAAGTGGGATGTCTCCTCCCTTTTGTCTCTGGACACATTTCCTCCTCAGTGGATACAATCCTGCAAATCTGTTGACCAGTTAGTGCAACATGAAGCACAGCACTCCCTCTCTGCAACATTTAAAATTCTCCAAAACTTCAATTAGTGACTTACAAGGATACAGTAATTAAACAGACTATCATGGTAAGATCATAATCCTAGACAAGATGCTATGAAATCATCACGTGATGCGTTGATTTAATACCAGCACATGCCAAAATTAAGGCTGTTTTCTCATGCTGTTCCTGAAGAGAATCTAGGTTGCGGGCAGAAAAAGAAAATTTAGAGTGACCCAGTTGTTTCTGTGTTCCTGCTTGAGCTTAGTTCTATTTGTCAGCATTGCCCATGTGCGGTGTTCTCTTTTTCACACTAACACACACTCACCAGGAGGAGGACTAAGGTTCATCTGTTTCTCCACTTCGTTCTGAAGCTCCTTCAGTTTCTCTGCTTCCTCCTCCATCTCTCTCACCCGGGCTTTAATGGCCTCCAGCTCCTGTGGGCATTTTAAATATTATGACGAACATTATTTAGTATAAACATTTCATATAAATGCTCATTAACTGGCATTTTGTGCAGGTTCCATGACAAGTTGTTAGAAAAATTAAATTTAGGGGGCAATAAAAAAAATAAAATCACTAACCATCTACAACTGTGCTTCCAATATTAATGGGACAATTTTATAAAGAGCTGTCTAGTACATTTTGTACAATTGTAAATCAGTGCTGCATGTCTCATACATCAACAAGACTGACAGAACAGTCACTCCAAAAGCATCACAATCATTGTGGTTAATGGTTAGGTCAAGATTGTGACATGTCTATAGTGAAGCATGTTAACTAATACCTTGGGGAGGGATACAAAGAAGTGTGGATGGGAGATAGAGTCTCAATATTCAAAGTCTAAAAACCATGCACATCTGCGATATATTAGAACCATTTATTATTAAAAACGTATTTGCAGCTCATTTTTGTTATGTTTTGAAGCAATGTGAGACAACTCATCATACTATTACTACTACACCATCTTTAGTACCAGCTTTATCCTAGTCAGGGCTGTCGTGGGTCTGGAGACTATCCAGACAAAATACACCTAGACAGGGTCCAAAATTAGCACCCGCCAAATCCAAGAAAAAGATCCAAGTTGGTGAAGGTGGCCTTCTGAAATAGGCCTACTTCACTACAAGCTTTCATCATAACACAAGTTCCATTCTATAGCCAGTTGAAAAACATCTGGACTGGTAATTTTATTTTTTCAGCATACGAGCCATTGGCAGATAGACCAAAAAGTTAACTCTGGACCACGCACCTAGGATAGGACACAATGCACAGGCATTCATACACATTTATGGCCAGAGACAAATTTAGAGTAACCGTTCCACCTACTGGTATGTTCTGGCTCTTACAGAAAAACCACATGAACTTCACATGTGAAATATGTGGGAAAACGTGTTTTGCACATAGGAAACATGTTATTTGCACATGGGAAACATGTGGTTTTGGCCCAATTTTATGCGAATCACACGTGGGAATGTTTTACACGTGCGCTACATGGTAACATGTTACAAAATCTGATACCATGTATTCCACATGTGATCACGTGAAATTCATGTGTTTTTCTGGGGGAGGGAGGGGGTGACGGAAGAAAACCCATATGAACATGGGGACATGTACACAAACAATGCACAGACAGTGAATCCGCGCTCAGGATCGAGCCGTGCAGAGACAATGCTATCCACTGCACCATCATGTCATAATAATAATACTAATAATAATATCCAATGTACCTCAATCAATTAGCTGCAGACTGGGGGAGGGGTTAGACATATTTTGAAAATGTATGCATTCAGAGCTCTCTCTCTCCCCTTTACGTGACCAATTATTAAAACACACAGGCAAACAAAAACTCTAGATGCACCATATATTGCTGATAGGCAGTTGTGCTGATGGGTGATCATCTGGATTATGCCTTAAACTGCACATCATGCGAAATAACCTGCGCACCATGGATCAATAGTGTCGCGTCCCAAATCACTTCACATATAATACGTGCACACTAATCCACTTACAACACTAAAATATACAGGAACCGGTTTCGCCCTGAGGTGTTTAAGCAGCCGAGATAGGCATCATTTTTACACACTGATTTGTATTGGCAGTAGGTGGTTTGCGGCATAGCTTACATGTGTGTAACACACTAATAGACAGGGAAAGGCGTGATGCCATTCTTACACACACGCTTGTAAGTGTGATGCTCTTGTGGCAGTGCTGCATTGCAGGGCAGATCGCACCATGGCCCGTCCTAACACACTTGCACACCATTTTGCATCACAAACCCATCCATATTTGAGCAAAATAAAGGATAAAAAAAAAAATCATAATCTGCTCTGAATCACATCAGTGTGTGTGTGGAAGCGTGAACATGTTATCAGCATATCAGTGTGTGTGTGTGTGTGTGTGTGTGAAGATTCTCGGATCGATCGAGCCTATTATCCAAGAAAAAAAAACCGCTTAAAACATAAATGAAAGAAAAAGCCACAAATAGCATAATGTGCTTATATTTATTTCAAATGCTCATTTAGCACAATGCCCACCGATCAGATTAATTGATAACGACGCGGTTAAAAAAAAAAAAACCCGTGGAGAGAGAGAAAGGGGGGAAAAGGACCAGCCTTTGACAAAACGCGCAATAAATTAGCACAGCCCAAGACTAGCATTAAGGTTACCGAAAATCTCATCTTACAACCAAATCCATCGAGCAGCTCATCGCCTTTCATAAGAATGGAGCGCACGCATCCATAACCAGTTGTTTTATTGTCCTTATATTCGACTTAAATAATCAGCGCGAAAACAGTTTCATCGGCATTCCGGCTGGATAACGTTAGCCCACCGCGCTAGCAAACAAACCGCGACCGAGCCAAAGCAACAAAGCTGCTGCTGTGTTAGCATTCCAGCTAGCAAAGAAAGTCATTTTTATTCTCGCTAATAATAAAAAGAGGCGTGTTTTACCGTGAGCTTTTCGCCTCTCTGCAGACAGCAGCGGCGTTAATGGCGGCCTGTCCTACCCTCCAACGTTAACCCCCTCTCGCATTTTTTTGCGACGAAGGCTTTTCTCCCCCCACCAACCACAAAAAAAAAAAAATGTTGCGCCAACATGGCCGCCGACGCCATGCGCTAAAGCTAACAGAGGGAACGCCGCGCGAGCCACAATGGCGGACCGCGCCAACGGATTTGAAAAAAAAAGAAAAAAAAAATCGCTCCCCTTGTTTCTAATCAGAAATTTTACAAACTTAAAAACCGCCAACAAGGCGAACCAGCCATGTGATCTGGATGGAATTCCGAAATCCGAGACTCGTTGCCGTTGAGGTAACGCTAATAACACTGTAATAACATCCTTAACTCACCGGGTCTTCAATAGCGGCCTCTCCCTCATCTAAACCCGGTTCTTCATCACCAACACCCGGATCCTCCAGCTCTGGATGCCCGGGGTCTGAGTCAAGCAGAGATTCCTCCGCCAGTCCGTTACCGAACTCCGCCATCAGGCCCGATTCCCGCCGCTCCACGCGCGCGCCTCGCCTCGTGCTTCTTCTCACGCCGCTGGGAGAGCGCGTGACGGGCAGAAAGTGAGACGAAAACAGCGGAAAATACGCCGCTAAAGTTAAAAAGAGGAATAAACAGGCCCGTCTCCTTTACAAAACACTCAAATCCTTTTCTACTCACGAAAACCGACTCACTAAACTCTCTTTCGTGACGTGACCAGGAAGGACTCGTGTTCGCTGTAATTATCAGTCACAACAATATTATTCAGGAAAAACCCCAAATGTGTATTATTCGCTTTGCGCCGTGTGATCCAGAACAGAAATGGAAGCCATGGGCGGGGCGTTAGATCACTGCAGGCGCAAACTCAACAGTTTATAGGACAATTACAATAGTTTAGCTCCGCCTCTATTATATATCAGGCGTTCTCATTGGCTGTGCGTCTGAACGTTTTTCTTCTGTGGCTAACTTGGCTTTACAATCTTATTTGTGATTGGACGAAATAACGTCAGTCACAGCACAATGATGGCGGAAGTGAATATCTGTAATCAATCACAGGCAACCCACTTTGAAAGTTAATATTATTCTGATTATTAAAAAAAATTATATATATGACAGAAGTTTGGGTCGATAATATTAGCTCGCAGCTCCAGGTTGTCAAGTGCCAGCTACAATTCATGAACACAGGAGACCCGGATGAAACATTAGTCTTTCCTTGATTCAAATATCAGCCCAGATTGATGGTTAAACAGAAACTTTCATACCCAAATATAGACATCTAATGGCACAAATTTTGTTAATGGGGCAAATTTTTATTTTTAAAATGTTGACTACTCATTGCAAAATCCAGAGAAGTGTGTGGTTATTTGCAGCAAAGCTTGCACTTCGGTCAACATTTAATATAAAATTAAAAAAAAAAAAAAACACCACCAAACCCCACACTAGATCAGGTACTTGAGAGACTTGGAATGATAAATGTGGTTTAGATTTGAAGGAGAAAAAGAAAGACCACTCTAAAAACAAGCATGCAAATGACAAACCATGCTTGCTCAGTATGACAAAGTCAAGCCATGTCATTTAAAAAAAAAATACTTGGTATGAAAAAGAAAGTTTTTTGATGGTTAATTAGGTCAACAAGTAAAAACACCACTAAGTGAAGTTCAGTTTATTTTTCTGTATAAGAAAACAAAAAGGAGATCCAACACAAAAATGAAGGTACAAGTATAGGGGGGGAAGGAGAAAAAAAAAAAAGCTTAAACAATATTCTAATATTTCATATTTCACCATCAGTTTTCAGTATACCAAGACCATCTCAATGAAGATAAAGATGCTATTAAAACCGTAATGAATTAATAATCAAACTGTGATAATGAAACAATAGCAAGTAGTAGTTGTTATAACAAGTGATGTGTTAATGGAAAACAAACAAAAAAAAAAAAGTGTCAGTCAAAAATCAGGTCTGTGCACCACCTCTTAACTTGGAACAGTACAACACTGTGATCCCATTGCTTCGCACTGCGTTCAGTTCATGCTCAGTGAACACGAGCTACAGCTTAACACAGTGTTGAAAAAAAAATTAAAAATTAACGGAGGTGCATTTAAAAAAAAAAAAAGCCACACGTCTCTGAATTACCACACATCCAAGTGCTCCACTTCATTTTGGCTGAAATACACACACTTTCAGCTTAATATACCAAAGTCCTTCCCTGGACCTGCTCAAAAGTGTCAAGATGTGGGAAATCCATTACAAAACACTCTCAAAACGCTTTTTGGTTGGTTTTTTTGTTTGTTTGTTTTTTTGACAGAAAGCAAGAGAAAGCAAGAAATGATTAACTTTGGAATACAATTTTCATAATAGAGTTCATTTTAAAAAGTTACCTTTTAGTTTTGCATCTTGTTAAACTATTAATAGTAACATTAATAATAAGAATAACAATATACAACTTAAAAAAAATAATGACAGTTCTCTTTAGTATTTCGTTTCCTTCAAACTCGCATATTTTGTCGCACCGAGTCGCATCAACAAATCGATATACTTGTCAAAAACCACAGAAAGTACCTCGTGGTCAGCTGGAGACACATTAGAAAAAAGTTCCTACCCAGCACAAGTACTCCGTTCGCACCCACATAAAACACAATAAGGAAAAGGGTATAAAAATGACACCTCTCCCATAAAAACCTGGTGCAAGCAGTGATTATTTGTAACACATTAGGGTTATGACAAACTGAAGAGGGGAGAAAATAAAGTGGAGAAATACAATTCATATTTTGCTGTTTCACAAATTTATATCAAAATCATTTAAAATTGCGCTAGCATATAGAATTAACTTTGGCTTTTTGCACAGCGGCTAGGTCTGATCCTTTCTTGTCCATGTGTTAATAAAATACAGCAAAAGCTGGTAACACTTCAGTAAAATCTGACGTACAGTAAATCGCTATAATACAAACATTTATTCCAAGCAGTATGGAAACCTTAAAATATTTCAGACCTTTAAAGGAAGAAAGTGCTGCATGACAACCATTTGACATTTTTTTTTTTAGATTCAGCCCATAGTTTGAAAAAAGTGGTATGATTGTCATGATGGCAAATGGAGGAACTGTCATTTCATTAACAGCCTCCTAGAGCATCCGGATACGGAGCACTCGCCAACTCCCTCGGTTTCTAAAAACCAATATACTTTCTTATTTGTATGTGCCGATAATTGATTTTACAATATAATCGCAAAATTATTGTGGACAATTAATACATCACCTCACCACTGCCTTTCATTTGAAAGGAGGCAACCTACTTGGCCAGCACCAAGAAAAACTGTGCCATACCGAAAACGACGACAGCTGTCTTCTACGGGCCCTTAATCGGCACTGCATGTACAGTGGTGCATGAAAGTTATTGAACCCTTTAGAATTTTCTATATTCCTGCATAAATGACCTAAAACTTCAGATTTTTACACAAGTCATAAGAGTAGATAAAAAGAACCCAGTTAAACAAATGAGACAAAAATACTTGGCCATTTATTCATCTCATTATCTCTAGCCGCTTTATCCGTCTACAGGGTCGCAGGCAAGCTGGAGCCTATCCCAGCTGACTACGAGCAAAAGGCAGGGTACACCCTGGACAAGTCGCCAGGTTGAAATCATCTCTTTAAATCAAAATAAAGGAAACATGGAAGAGATAAAGGAAACCATCAGCAGATATAGATAGTCCAACAGATTTGTGGGTCATGTAGGAAAACCATTTACCAAAAGTAGCACAGACCATGAAAGCAGTTTTTTTTTTTTACATTATATAACAGAACATTTATCCTAACACATAGAGTACAAACCAATTAGCAGTCATTTAACACATAGGATGCAAAACAGTTAGCAGTCATTTGATGTAAAGTATCCAGCAGTATTCTAGGATTATCCATTAAGTAATATTGTATATTGATTAATATACTCACACTTGATATGTATATCAAATATATACAAAATAAAGTACAACTTGAGAAATATAAAAAAGAAATACTAGACAAATAAAAAAGGATGGGGGAGTAGGAATAACCAGGAAAAAAAAGTGCCAAATGGTAATATACACCCATGGGCCACTTTATTAGGTGAAACACTTGCTCATACAGTTATCAGCTAATCATGTGGCAGTAGCGCAATGAATAAAATCATGCAGATACAGATCAGTGGTTTCAGTTCATGTTCATATCAGACATCAGAATGGGGGAAATGATATTTCAGTGACTTTGACAGTGCCATCGATGTGGCTGAAAGATGGGTTGGGTAAAAGATTTGGGAAATGGAACTCCTGGGATTTTCACACACGATCATTCTGCAGGTGGAAACACCATTGAGGAGGTCAGATAGGAATTGGTCATTGAGAAATGTTCATGAGAGGGGTCAGATAATTAACATCCAGACAGGCTGAAGCTAACAGGAAGACAATGGTAATTCAACAAACCATTCTTTACAACTGTGGTGAGCAGAAATACATCATGGAAAGCACAGCATATTAGATAACAGCAGAAGATGGCATTGGGTTCCACTCCTGTTGGATGTGAACAGAAATCTGAGGCTACATTGCACAGAGGCTAAACAAATCTGGACTGTTAAAGACTGGTGAAATGTTGCCTGATGAATTTTGATTTCTGCTGTGACATGCTGCAATGCCACACCCAGTTTTCAAACAGCACAGGGGCAAATGTATGATCCTGGTTGTTTAATTCTTTTTCTCACTTGCTGGTAACCTAACGTGAGATCAGAATGAGACTACACAAACTAAGCTTTCATTTGTTTAGTTGATGTTTTGGCCAGTTTATTAGCAACAGTACTATATGTATTTCAGGAAGAAATGAACAAATACACTGTGGAAATTATATAAATCAGAAATACATATATTTCAACCTATCCAATAATCATAAGTCACTTATTAGTTGCAGTATATCTGACTGACTATTTGTCTTTTCATTTAAGCACCAGATCATTTGATTTCATGAAAAGTTACACATGCCAATATACTAAGCCAAAATTGTGTAAACTGTCAGGGTCAGCTGGAATGAATAATGTTTGTTCTGCTACTAAAATGGTCACCAAGTGAAGAATAGTTCCTATTTGGTATAATTCATATGAAAAAGACAGAGTTGTAACAGCTACTAAAATGCTACCATCTAAAAATGCTTGGCCCCTGCTTTAATATTTGCAAGAATGCTTTGAAATATCGGTTCACTACCAGTGTTCACAAAAATAATTGCTTGCTCAAGGTTTTTTTTTAATGTTTACAAAAGAAACAGGTTAGTGACTGTGTTTACTGTTCGTAAACAGGCCTGGGACCCTGGATGATGTGGAGAGATTGTGTAAAGAGGAATGGTCTCAGATGCCCTGCGCTGTATCTCCAACCTTATAAAATGTTATAGGATAAGACTCAGTGCTGTTTTACTGGCAAAGGGAGATTATACAAAGTATTAAATGCAGGGGTGCTAATAATAGTGGCACATGTTTTTTTTTTTTTAATTGAAAATCTCTGAGGTCTGTCCATTTATCATGTCTACACTATTTTATAAGGTTGCCACTGATTTTTGGTGAAGTAGCTTCATCTCACACTGGAAAAATTAGAAAAATCCAACCTTTTAATTGAAATAAATGTATTCAGAGAAAAACAAATCCCTCATCAAGAAAGTATTATTTTCAACAAAAACACATGTGCCACTATTATTGGCATCCCTGGAAATGATAGTGAACACAATGTAACTGAATAGTGTTTTCCATTTAAATTGTACATTTCTGAGTTGATTGGGGTGTATAGGAACTTTCAAGCTGAAATCCACAACTTCCTGATTAACTGGGGTACAAATATGAGGTGACAGAGGCCAAATTCCCTTAATCATCCATCAACATGGAACAGATAAGGGAACACACAGACCAAATGAGAGAGAAGTATGTTGAAATAAATAAATACATTTTAAAAAAGCTACTTTCTTAAAAATGTCCATTTCTACTGTTAGGGTAATTTAAAAAAAATAAAAAATACTGGACACCAACTGGAACATAAATAAATCACCGATCACTGTTGGTGAATTACAAGAAAAAGTATATTATTGGGGTTCTCTAAAACCACCATCAGATGCCACCTCCATGCCAACAGTTTATTTGGAAGGCATGTTTAAAAAAAACAAACAAAACAGCCTTTTCTGTCAGTTAAACATAAACATCAGCTCCTGAAGGTTGTGAAATGTTACTACAAGTTTGACTGGAACTGTGTTCTATGGTTTGATGTAACAAGAACCCTAAAAAAGAACCTGATCCCAGCTGTAAAACATGGTGGAAGTTCTGTGATGATTTGGGGCTGTTTTACCTCTAAAGGCCCTGAAAACCTTGTTTGGATTCATGGACTCCATGAAATACCAGGACATTTTAAATCAAAATCTGGCTGCCTCTGCCAGGAAACTAAAACTGACTTATTATTGGGTCTTCCAGCAGGACAATGATCTGAAACACATGTCCAAATCAACACAAAAACGGTTCGCTGGCTATAGACTCAAGCTTTTGTCATGGCTATCTCGGTCCCCTGACCTGAACCCCACTGAAAACCTGTGGGGTGAGCTGAAGAGGAGACAACACAAGAGATGCCTGGGACCCTGGATGATGTGGAGAGATTGTGTAAAGAGGAATGGTCTCAGATGCCCTGCTCTGTATCTCCAACCTTATAAAATGTTATAGGAGAGACTCGGTGCTGTTTTACTGGCAAAGGAAGGTTGTACATACAGCGGTGACAATAATAGTGGCACGTGTGTTTTTGTTAAAAGTAACTATTTCTTGATGAGGGATTTGTTTTGCCCTGAATAAATTTATTTCCATTAAAGGTTGGATTTTTCTCTTTTTTCAGTTTGAAATGAAGCTACTTTACCAAAAGGTGGATTTTTTTAACCCTTTTTACTAATCTTTACAGGGGGCGGCAATAAGTCAAGTCAGTTTATTTGTATAGCGCTTTTAACAACTATGGAGGACTCTGTATATGTACATATCTTTTTAATTGAAGATGCATGTTTCAGTAAACATGTGCTTAATAGAATTCTTAACAGGATGAATGTTGGTTTAGTTTGAGTGTTTGCTTGTAGTGTGAACCAGAAGAGATGTTAGATTTGGGAACTTTTAATTGAATATGGAGAGAGGCCCTAACAGACACTGATTGATTGTAGCAAGTAATAGTACATTGGAGTTTTGAAAATTAAAGTAAATTGAGACTGCAGAGGAAAGAGAGAGTGATTTGTTCTGAAAGTAGTATTTGTGACAAGTAGAGCTGAAGCTTTTGTCATGCAAATCACTTTTTCCATACAAAGTTGATAATTTTCCTCTAACAGCTTGCCCTGAAGTGTCCTATTCCTTTTATACCACAGTAATCCAGTAATCTGCTAGTGATTGCAGTTTTTCCATTAATTAAATAAGCAATCATGCTTTAAAAATTATATGTACATTTTAATGTTGTGGAATGCAGTTTAATCAAGTTTGTTTCTGTTATGTTATAAACGGTGAATCCCTCACCAGAATCTTTTTTTTTCTCAAAATAAATAAGACAAATACACAGCATTTTGTTACTGAGAAACCAGAAACATGTCTCTGAAGATTCTCAGTCATCCAGGTCATAGTAAACTGTGGGTGGTAAAAGAGAGCAACTGGACTTGCTTGAAGATGTTTCACCTCTCATCCGAAAGGCTTCTTCAGCTCTGTCTGACTAATAGGGAGTATCAGGTATTTATCCTCTCATGGATGAAAAGCAACCCTAAGGTGTGGTTGAGTCATCCTGTTGGTGTGGGTCACTGGGGGCTGGTTGTGAACGGCCTCGAGAGTCGTTGGGGTGATCAATGGATTGCTGGTTCTTTCTGTCCTCCTGTGAGTCACTGAAAACAGCTGGGTTTTGGTGTGCATTCAGTTGTCTGGGAAGTGTGTCAAGGACTGCATTGTAGGTGGCTGATAAATGATGTCTTAGACCCCCACCTCTGTTCAGTGATGGCCGTTCCAGGTTG
>JAPEIY010000009.1:10574942-10585129 GCA_026122135.1 Cathorops aguadulce | reverse complement strand
TTCGGACGGCGTCCAAGCGCACTGCATCCGTCTCACAATTTCACCAGGGGGGGAATTGTCTAGCATCTAGTTAGGATACAGTGCAATTGTGAGACGGATGCAGCGTGCTCGGACGCCGACCGAAGGAGGCGCAGCAAATATGGTGTCATCAGACCACTAGGGTGCGCCACAACTAGTGGTCCCCTTTTTTGCCTGATGTAAAGCCGTGAAGAGATATGACCCCAAACACGTTTTTGCTCATTGTGGCGCCCCCAAGTGACCAAATGACACCATATTTTATGAGCGTCCTTCAGACGGTGTCCCGAGTAAGGTCCCCAAATCTGGTGTTGATACGTCAGAGCGTTTCCGAGACATGAGCTGACATGCAGACCGGAGGCTCTGCCATCGAGTTTGACTGGCTGGTACGGGCGAATGCTGCGACTTACAGGAGCGAAACCAATAGCATTTCTATGGCATTGTCCATAGATCATGGTCTGATGACACTATATTTGCTGCGCCTCCTTCGGACGGCGTCCAAGTGCTGCTGCATCCGTCTCACAATTTCCCCGGGGGGGGGGAATTGTCTAGTTACTCTTTAGTCTAGCCCTTATTACTCTGTCTGCCAATCAATCGACCTCTGCCTGTCTCTCAACTTCGAGTTCATCTAGTATTTTGGGTTTATTAGCCAGATTGCATTCCCCGCTCTCCCCTGCACATACATCCATAAGTGTCTGCAACCTGACAGGATACTTCGCTGAATATAGATGTAGCAGAGGAGGCATGGCAGACTGCTTTAATCGCTCAAGGGCACCTCTTTGGAGAACATCAGCAGATGCTCCCCAATCGCAATACCAAGATGGCTCAGCTCACTGGGATGATGCTGCAGACCTTCCTAACATGCCAGTGGCCCCAACAGACCCCGCAGACCCTGCAGACCTTCCTAACATGCCAGTGATGCTGCAGACCTTCCTAACAGTGGTCCCCGACTTGTTTCCAGAGCTGCCTCTGACGTCCTCAGTTAAATCTTTCCTCCACCTCCATAGAGAGTCCTCACCCTGACTCCCTGAAAGGGATCCCTGCATGCTACCTGGACCTAGGGGAGGTCTTCAGCAAGGGCAAAGCATGCAGCCTAACCCCACATTGTCCATACGATTGTGCCATCAACCTCCTGCCTGGTACTGCTCCCCCACACAGCTGCATTTACCCTCTGTCCCAGAACAAACAAGCTGCTATGGAAGAGTACATACAGGAGGCCCTCAAGCAGGGATACATATGCCCATCCACTTCACCAGCATCAGCGGGATTCTTTTTCATGGAAAAGAGAGGGGCGGACTTGGTCCATGTATCGACTTTCGAGGATTCAAGCAGATATCAGTAAAATACCCATATCCACATCCTCTTGTGCCCTCCGCATTGGAACAGCTCCACAGCACCACGATCTTCTCCAAGCCTGACCTATGTCGTGCTTACAACCTGGTCTGCATCTTCAAGGGCGACGAATGGAAGACTGCCTTCAGCACCAGCCATTTTGAGTACCATGTCATGCCTTATGGCCTCTGTTAGGCACCAAGCGTTTTCCAGTGCTTCATTAACGAGGTGCTACAAGACATGTTGGGAAGGTATGTCATAGTTTACATTGATGACATCCTGATCTACTCCCCTGATGAAGAGAGTCATCTTAACCATATTTGATCAGTACTCAAGTACCTGTCTAAGAACTATATGTCAAGGCTGAGAAGTGTGAATTTCACATGTAAGATCTCCTTCCTGGGGTACATCATCAGTGCCGAGGGGGTCAACATGGATCCCTCCAAGGTAACTACAGTCACATCCTGGCCCGTAATCACCTTGGTGCAGGAGCTCCAACATTTCCTAGGCTTTGCAAACTTTTATTGTCGTTTCATTAGAGGGTTCAGCACCCTTGTGGCGCCCCAACCTCCATCCTGAAGAAGGGACCCAAACACCTCCACTGGAACCCCACAGCTAAAGAGGCCTTCAACAGTCTCAAAACAGCTTTCACCACAGCCCCTATCCTTCAGCATCTGGACTGACCCAAACTTTTACAAAGTGAATGCCTCTGAGATTGGTGTAGGAGGGGTTCTCTCCCAGCACTTTGGCAAAAGGCCCAAGCACCACCTAGTAGCATTCTTCTCCAAAAAGCTCACTCCAGCAGAGAGAAACTATGATGTCAGGAACCAAGAGCTACTGGCCATCAAGCTCACCTTAGAGGAATGGAGGCACTATTTGGAGGGGGCCACACACCCCTTTGTCATTTTTACTGATCATAAAAACCTCGAGTATCTCAAGAAGGCAAAGAGACTGAAACCACGCCAAGCCCAATGGGCACTGTTCTTCACCTGTTTTAACTTCACGATATCTTATTTTCCTGGAACCAAAAACACCAAGGCTGAAGCCCTGTCATGCATCTTCAGCCCATCTCTTCACGACCAGGAACCTCATCCCATCCTGACACCTGAATGCTTCATCCAGGCAGTCACCTGGGACCTCAACAAGGATATAAGGGACTCACAACCACAGAATCCTCTAGTCAACTGCCCACTGGGCCACCTGTATGTTCCTAATCATCTTGGGAGCAGACTCATCACATGGGCACATACTTCTCCTGCCATTGGTCATCCCAGCAGCCAATTGCACCCAGCAACTGCTGCAAAACAAGTACTGGTGGGAGAACATACTAACTGAGATCATTCATTTCATCTCTTCATGCACTGAGTGCACTCAAGCCAAGGTCCCTTGAACTTCTCTGGCTGGCAAACTATCCCCTCTTCCTGTGCCTGAGAGACCATGGTCCCACCTGGCAATCGACTTCATCACTGACCTGCCACCATCCCAAGGCAACTCCACAGTTTTGGTCATCACTGACTGTTTCTCCAAGGTGCTGAGACTCATCCCATTATCAAGCCTACCCACAGCTTTTCAGACCACCAAATTATTGTTCTAGCATGTGTTCCAATACTTCAGGATCCCAGAAGACATAGTCGGTAACCATAGCCCTCAATTTATCTCTCATCTGTGGGCCAGCTTCATGGAGTAGCTAAGGGTCTCGGTGAGTCTCACTTTGGGATATCATCCCCAGTCAAATGGCCAGGTAGAGAGAGCCAACCAAGAAATAGGATGCTTCTCCAGAATCTTCTGCATGCAAAACCAAGGGGACTGGGCCCGATTCATCCCATGGTCCGAATACACGCAAAACTCTCTCAAGCACTCAGCCACGCAACTTACACCCTTCCAGCGTATGCTCAGCTACCAACCTCCCCTGTTTCCTTGGGACGACTCTCCAGCATGGGTACAGGCCGTGGAGGAGTGGTTTACCCATAGCCAGTCAATTTGTGAGGAAGTTCACTAACACATCACATCAGTTAATTCCAAGTACAAGGAATATGCCGATAAGCACCGGAGCAACAACCCAGAGTACTCTCCCGACAATAGGTGCCCACAAGGGTGTCTACCAGGAACCTTAGGGAACCCAACACATACCAAAAATTACAGCCACACTCATCATCATCCTTCGACCACGGGCTTGGGCGAGATTCCCGTGATGAACTCTCTCCAGACACAGCAGTCCTGCATTGCTGAACCCAGGTCTTCAATATCAATGCCCAAGTCTCTGGCAATGGTGTCTGGGTATGTTAACTTTCCAGATACAACTTTACCAGAAGGGCACCATAGAAGGAGAGAGAAAATTACTTCACCTGTGGCACGATGGCAATGGCCAGCAAACTATAGATGCTTTTGCTTAAGCTTCTGGGATACTCAGGGTAATCCTCCGTAGATTTGGCCAAGAGTGGCATGGTCCCTTCAGCTGATGTTCTCTGCTCTTCTTAACAGATTTGTATAGCATCCATCAAAATGAGTCTCAAGCTTGGTATTTAGGGTCCAGGTTTCTGAGCCATACAGAAGAACTGGCTCTACTAAAGTTCTAAATGTCTGGACCTTAATAGACTTAGTTAAATTTGACTGCCAGATTTTTTTCTAGTTTATTACAGGCTTCGCACTCTAGGGCTTTTCTGATCTTTTATTCCTTTTGTGAGTCTGTGATATGGGATCCCAGGTATTTGAAATCATCTACTTTTTTGAAGTAAGTGGCATTTAGGGATTTAAGATCGCATGGTAAGGAAGACGTAGATAAAAATTTTCTTTCCCTCATTATAATAGAGGCCTACTTGACTAGCGGCATATTCTAGCGATTGCAGTAATAACTGCATCTTTTATGGATTCTGAGATCAAAGCTAGGTCATCAGCAAAGTCCAAATCTGTAAGATATTCGGCAGGATGTCTTCTGCTTTGTCGAGGCTTGATTGTGAGATCTTTTTCTTTCATTTTATCAAGCGAAATCCATAGGACGCAATCTGGCACAACAATAAAAAGAAATGGGGCAAGTGTGTCGCCTTGAAGGACACCTGCTGTAATATTAAATGACTCAGTTTCTCCATCTGGTGAAATAATGGTGGCTGAAGTGTTGGTGTACAGCGATTTTATTGCACCAATGATGGGTGAGGGAATTCCATACAGAGGCAAAATCTCAAACATAACTTCTCTGCTGATGGAGTTGAAGGCTTTGCAAAAGCCAACAAAGCAGAGAGTGACATCTTTGTTCAATCTCTTCATCTCCTCAAGAATGCACCTAACTGACAGTATCTGAGCGATTGCATTTCTACCTCTTCTAAACCCATTTTGATTCATGCGAAGGAATGGATCAAGGGCAGGAACAATGTGATTAAGGAGGAGCTTGTTGAACATTTTGGCTGCTATTGGGATGAGAGTTCTGCCATGATAGTTAACTGCAGAAATTAGATCACTTTTCTCGGGTACAGGTATGATACCCCCCTTTCAGTCAGGATGTAGGTGACGTGAAGGTTAACAAGCTGTTGTTGCAAAACTCATAAGAGATTATGAAAAATGGGGTTTTTCCATATAATAGTTGGGATACTATTAAGCCCCGGGGATTTATTGTTGGAGAAAGAATTTATGACAGCAGTGATTTCGTGTAACAAGAATGGATCGGTATTAATGTTTAGATTGTCTGCAATTTGAATTTTAGGCAGAGGGTTGACATTCAGTCTGGGTGGATTGCCAAGTAAGGATTTAAAGTGCGAAAGCCAGTTTGCTTTACGCTTAGTCGGGGATCCACCTTTAATCCTGATGGACTATTTTTCCTTGCATCCAGCCAGCTCATTGATAACCGTCCGAGATGCTGCGTGTTGTCTGGCAGTGTGAAGGTGAACTACTTTGTCAATTTTTCCTTGGATGTACTTTGCCTCAGCAGTGGCATACGCTTCTTCTAGCTTGTTCTGAGCTTGGATTGTATTTTTCATGGCAAGATTTGAAGGTTTATGGTAGAAAACTTTCTGAACTTTCAAGAGATCGTTGCTGGTATTCTGAACTAGATCCACAGCACTACGAGGCTTTTCCTTTACTCTAACCTTTTTAGGTAATGTAGACAATGCTACTTGTTTATTGGATTTGATGAGATTGTTGTATTTAGTTTCGATATCGTCAGAGGGATCTGACAGTGCATCAAATTGTTTTTTTAACTTCAAGAGCAAATGAATGCCTAAGATCTGAGCTAGATGACAAAAGATTCCAATCAATACTTTTCATTGGGTTTGGTGTAGGCTTTTTAGATGATCTGAGGCTGAAATAGATGTGAATGGAAATGATTCAATGGTCTGAGCCAACTGAAGAGAAAGACAAATAGGCTTGGGCATTTCTAACACTATTCCTCCTTTTCTTTCGAGTAAGAATGTAGTCAGTTTGGGCTCAGGACCCTGAAGGATGTTGGTGTGTCCACAACATTGAGGATTTTTTCATGAATTTGGTGTTAGTGAGTTTGAGTTGAAATTCATCAGCCAAGTCCAAGAGCATTTCTCCCTTTCTGTTAGTCTCTCATTGATAAGAAAAGAGTGTCATGGAGACCAATCTGACCATTGAAATCACCTGCCACTAATAAGAAGTTGTGGAGTAGAACATTCTCAACAACTCCTTTGAGGTTGAGGTAAAAATTGTCTACCAGGTTTTTGTCGCTAACGTTTGTTGGTGAGTAGCAAGCAACAAAGGTGGTTTTGGGGTTGCTATTGAATTCAGTGATGAGTATGCGATCAGAGATTTTTTCAAAGGTGAGAAGGTTATCGGCTGCTCTTGGGGATAATAATGCCAATGCCCCCTATTGTAGGGCCTTGGATGTTTTAAGTCGCTGAAGTAGTGGCTAGTTGGTAGTTTCTTAATTCTGTGAATTTTATGTCAAATTCTGGATGAAAAAGGCAATGCTCTTGTATACTAAGAATATCAATCTTGTGTTGCTGTGAGCAAAATAATAGTTCTTGCTGTCTACTGAATTTAGAAAGTCTTCTTGTGTTCAGAGTGCTATAGATAGTTAGTCTTTTGCACCTCATGAACTTGGAAAAAGGTTTTGAATGTGTTCCTTCATCTCTTCCTTCACAGGGTACTTGCTCCAAAGAGTTGACATCTCCTGCTTCAAACCTTCCATCCAGGGGTCCCCTGTCTGAGAACATGCCCACCCCTGACCACCTGTCTCCTGGCCCAGAAGGAGAACCCATCTACCAGGTAAATCAGATCCTCGGCTCTAGACATAGAAGAGGTCAGCTAGAGTACCTGGTAGATTGGGAGGGCTATGGACCAGAGGAACAAAGTCAGGTTATTAGCTAAGGACATCTTATACCCTCTCCTTACTCAAGAATTTCACCCAGGGGTCATCTGTCAGTAACGCGATAGAGAGTGCCACTTTGAGTCGGACTACAAACATGGCTGATCTGAACTACAACATCCAAGAACCACAGCACCCTCTATCGCCTGTCTAGTAATTACACCTGCCACTCATTTCCTGGTTAATCAGCCCACACTATATAAACACCTCTCCCACACACACTCGATGCAAAGTATTGTTCAGTGTCTTACCTGTCATACCAAGCCTTGTTATTCTGCCTGCCTTATCGTGTTCTCGATCCTCATGGTTGTCTTGTTCTCGTTACTCTTTAGTCTAGCCGATCGATCGACCCCCGTCTGTCCCTCCACTTCAATTTCGTCTAGCGTTTTGGATTTGTTAGCCTGTCTGCATTCCCCGCTCTCCCATGCACATACATCCATCAGTGCCTGCAACCTGACAACATGGTAATATCTCACATTCAGATTAAAATCTGCTGGACTAGAACTTAATAGAAGAAAATAAATTTTTTATTAAAATATAAATCTACATCCTAAAAAGCATATGACTATGATTGTCCTTATTATGAATGAAAAAAAAAATGCACATAATAACATAACCATTGATTGGCAGTTTGGCACTTAACATAATGCTATACTGCAAAGTTTCATGTAAACTGAACTCTTAATAAACTCACTGGATCAATCTGTTACTGTTAACCCTAAAACACTAGTTCCAATGCATTGTGCAATAAAAACAACAGTCAATATGGAGTGTATTATTATTGTCTTATTTAGTGTGCCACTTGGGGAGAGGGAGGTGCCTGTAAATTATGATGGGGAAAGGACCTTTAGTGGCCAAGGTATTAATTTTTTAAATCCCCACACACAAGCAGCTGGAGCAAGGATCATGCTAAAGTTTTCCGTGAGCCATTCTTGCTCCTGACATTGGATTGAGCCGTGCCTGGACTTGTTTGAAAGGGCTTGTGTGGAGAGGGATGTGCCTACAAAGTTTGGCAGGGCTATGACTTTGGGTGGCCGAGTTATGAATTTTTAAATGCTGGCTTGAGCCAGGGCCAATTTAGTCACATTGGAAGACAATGTGGCTAAATTATAGCAATTCTGCAAAGAACATTTAGCCAAAATTCCTCCACAGTAATGTGAATGACTGGTCACCACTTATTGAAAGGGTTCGGTTGTGGCTGTTGTGGCAAAGATGGCATAATCAGCTATTCATTTTAAAGGGGTGATTACTTTTTCACATGGATAACTGGTGTTACAGAACCTATAATTTTCTCAATAAAGGAAATGATCATTTAAAAGCTTTGATTTGCTCCAGCTTGCCTGCGACCCTGTAGGACAGGATAAGAGGCTACAGATAATGGATAGATGGATTTGCAATTTCCTTATCTTAAAACAAAATCAGAGTCCATCAGTCTGTTTCATCAGTTTCAGTATATTTGGCTGACTGCTGAGATCTTTGTTACATCGTCAGCTCATTGATCCAGTTAAAAGTCCAACATGTCTATGTACTAAGTGAAGACTGGGAACACTGTCAGGTTTAGCTAGAATGATTAATAAATTAATGGAGTAGCCAGTTGACCTTATCCAAGTGTCTTTGGATTGGAGAAGAAAACTAGAGCACCTAGAGGAAGCCCAAACAGGCATGAAGAGAACATGCTAACACACATGCGCACACAGACAGGAAATTATATATTAAAATGGGTGAAATAAAATTTTATAGTGTTCTCCCCAGAGCACTTTTGTGTGTTGGAGTTGACATGCTTTAATTTCATGCCGACATGCTTTAAATTTTCCGACACACTATTTCTTTGCTCGGACACTCACTGAACCATGTTAACAATAAAAAGTGACGGTCTCAGTACCACCATCAAATGCTCTGAAAAGTTATCAGATGCCACCAAATGGGCTCTCTTTTTTCTAAATTTTCCAGGGGAGGCCCCCCCAAAGAGAGGGGGAAAAACCCCTCTCTTGTACCCTTCCTCCACGCCTTTTTGGCAGAACACGTGGACAAACAACAGTTGGGACTTTATTTTAATCCTGGGGAGAAAACTGCATTGAATATAAACATATTTTACCAAAACAAGAAGTCTATTGCCTTGGCATCTGCCAGCAAATAATACATTGTATAAGCAATAAAATAAAAATAAGTAATACAAGAAAAATAAAATTTAAAAATCATTGTAAAATGGTTCTCATCAATTTCTAAAAAAAAAAACCCAAAAAATTAGAATATAAAATAAATAATTCTGTGCATCTACACAGCCACATTTTTTTTTTTACAAGACCTGGTTCCATTCAGAACGTTCAGTTTACATGGTATGTAACATACTAATTTCAGTTATGTGATGATAGTCACAATGTTAGGTTTTGAAATCTAACAAATCTGCAGTAAGCAGTCAACTATGGGTGACATACAAGAAGAAGATTGATACTGATTGCTCCAGGCTACTGATGTTTTTATACTATTTTCATTCTGGATTATGATAAGTTGGCAGATAAAGCCTTATAAAAGTTAGTTTATCTGGAAGTTTGGAAATAGAACATTTAGTTTGTTCAAATGCTACAACAAAATCATACAAAAATAAACCCACAGGAGAATAGCCTTTTTAAGTATTAGTTTATGTGCTTAACTCATTTTTCTAATTTACAGATTGCAGTTAGAATTACTTTTGCCACATATCTAAAATTATAGGCCCCTAGTTTAATATTTGTAAGTGTGTCCTTTATGTTTTGATGTCAACAGTGTTTCAAAAAATAATCACAGCAGCTGTTTATTTAAGTAAAATATCTAAAGGTCAAGGCTCATATCTGTGTGGGTGAGATGTTTGTACACGAGAAAGAGTTTACATAATGTGGCTGTATGGTTCCTGTAAGTAAACAGTCTATATACTAACTGAAAAAAAGTTTGAATATATTTTAAATCAAAATCGATTTAAACCAAAACACTGCTGACATGCTATAATTCACACCACAGAGTTACATTTCCATTTGATTTATATTAATGAATGTGCATTAAAAGGCTATGTCTTTTAAATTGTTTTTAAACCCATTTCATGCAGATTTTCAGTGTTTTGTACTAGTTTAGTTTTATAATTTAATCCTACTATATATCACACTCAGTAGGAAGATTTGCCTGCCAAGAAAATCTAAGTTGTAAGTTCTCTACATTTCTATAAAACATTTAGGCACTCTTTCATGAATGCAAGGTTTCCACTGAAATGTGTCATATATTTTGTCTTTTCTTTCTAAGGAAATATCGATTTCCCAATGTCTGCCACATAAAATTATTTAATTATATTTCCTGGATACAGACAGGTATGAATATTTCACCAACCGCAGAAATAACAGTCTGGTCATTAATATTTTGTCGTAATCCCATCATGAACATTCAGAGAATACTACTATTGAATCATGATCCACTGCCTGCTTTGCTGTTTGTGTCTTACAGACTATCAATAGAATAAATAAACAAAATATATTTTACTTATTTTCATAGGTATCAC
>JAPEIY010000009.1:6459724-6471407 GCA_026122135.1 Cathorops aguadulce | reverse complement strand
CCTACGGTCAATTTAGAGTCACCAGTTAACCTAACCTGCATGTCTTTGGACTGTGGAGGGAACCGGAGCACCCGGAGGAAACCCACAATGCAAACTCCGCACAGAAAGGATCTCGCCAGCCACGAGACTCAAACCCGGACCTTCTTGCTGTGAGGCGACAGCGCTAACCACTACACCACCGTGCCGCCCAGCAACAAATATGATTTAAAAAAAAGGAAAAAAAAAAAAACCTTGATATCGAAATGCACTTCTTTTTAAGTCAAGAAAAACCTTACAACTTCTGCCTGCAGATTAATCTGTCCGTTTCAGAAAAGTGTTATATACTTAACTAGAAGGGCACTCGATAGAGCGCACATCTCCACCAAGCCACATACCAACATCAAAATCAAATGACTTGACCCAAGGATAATACTAAAGCTGTATACCAATCATCATCCAAATTTGTTCACTACTTTGAGTTACGTTGGGAACAGACAAAAAAAAATTTTAAACTCTGGATCCACATACACATCTGGATTTGTGTCAAAATTTAAATCAATTGTTCCTTGGCCCGTGGCTCACCTTTCCTCAAAATTCGTTCACTACTATGGACGGACATTACATTAATGGCATTTAGCAGATGCTCTTACCCAGAGCAACGTGCAACATACCCAGAGCAGCCTGGGGAGCGGTTGGGGGTTAGGTACCTTGCTCTAAGGCACTTCAGCTATTCCTGCTGGTTCAGGGAATCAAATCGGTGACCTATTGCTTCTCTAACCATTTGGCCACGGCTTCCCTCAAACAAACAGAGGTGAAAACATAACCTCCTCCAAGAAAATTGGCAACGGCCAAAAGCTCTTACCCAGTCAGCAGCAGCTCTTTCTGTTTTGAATCAGGTGCCAAGTTCTTTCCCCCGCATATAGGCCAGTTCTGTAAAAACAGCAAGAAATATTGTTATAAGCCTCACGAATCAGCAACCGCGAATCAGATAGAACCATCCAATGCACGTTATATTCTCTGATGGAATAAACATTACAAGCTTATGCTCTTCTGCCAGTTGAAGTTTTATGGATTGTTGTTAAATCAAACTCCTCAATGAGCCTGACTTAGGAACTGCAGACTTGGCATACAGTATACAAATACAACTATATTCAGACCGTAGCCATTAGATTTTTTTTTAATGTATAATAAACATTTGCTACTGCAACTTCCATGCTGTAAGCAATTTCGTCCTGCATCTGTCTCTGATCAAACACGTCCACTGTATTCCTGCACGACTGAATACAATTCCATTGATTTAGCACTGAATGAAATAGCAGCGACTATCAAAGAACAGATTTCTTTCCAAGGAACCTTCGCTAGATAAGTACAGTATATGACTGAAAATGGAATATTGCACTGCTGTTTAAAGTCTGGAAACCAGCCTTTAACAAAACCAGAGCAGCCCTGATCTTTTTTGCTTTATTCAAAAGCTTATCCTCCTTATAAAGCGAGGACATTTCAAAACAGACTGACCGAGCGTATTTGCAGAGGACACTGCTGCTGCCCAGCTCTCACCACCCTCTCCCAAAGCTTGACTGGCACACTGGAGATGTGGTAGGAGCATGTGATGGCAGAGGAGTGCAGAGGTGCCAGATATGGGGCAGGAATGGTGGGCCAGCCAGGTGTCTGAAGATCGACTGCCACCAGCTCCTCCTCCAGGAGCACAATCAGGGCAGAGGGCTCATCAAACTCTAGATGATATGACAAAGTTGATCAATCACTTCCGTCATTAGGATCGTGTGAATTTCAGAACAAAAATCAACTGATTTAGTATTTCAGGGAATGTAAATCTTTAAATTAGTTGTGGCTCTCCATTAAAAACAGCTGCAGTTGACTGCTGAACCACACCCATGTCTCTATCCGTGCAGTGGATGGTGAAAAAGTCAATGACTCGCGAAGTGAAGTCCAGGGTAACATGTGTGCTGTCCTGCAGTATTGTTAAACAGTGTCTGTCACCGTAGCTGGCTCGAGGCATGCCGCCGCTAAACAGCACCAACGGAGATCTGCAGAGAAAACACAGCACACAGAGGAGATCCTCCTGAGTCAACGAGGCACAGCTAAAACATGCAGGATTAGAAGCTCTCTCTTTTCACCCACTGCTGCCCAGAGCTGACACACACCCCGACTGGGTGGTCCTCCACAAGATCTTGTTCACAGCTTTGCAGGGAAATGGGCCTGAGAGAGAGAGAGAGAGAGAGAGACCTTAATGTACAAAAAACACAAACTTCTGGATGACTCACATGAAAACCTACACCATTATGAACCCATGGATGGACATTAACCAGGAAACTAGCAGTAAAACCACAAATCGTGTGTCATTTATCCCTCGGCTATACTTCAGGAGAGTTTTTATACAAGCACTTTGAATACATTTTACCGCAAAGATTACGTGCGAGCTAAAACGCTGAGGTTGACCGACCCTCTTTGACAGCAACAGTTAAAACCACTATTTGATCTGGACTGTATTTTACCACAAGAGGTTCAGTAATGCAAGTTGTACAGGATTTGATTGCAGAATTCAGAGGAGATCAAACGTGTGTATTTTGTCCAGGTTGACGCGTTATAGTCCAACGTTTAACAGGACCAGGCTTCATTATTACAGTACCGGAAACATTAACTGCTAAGCAGTTATTACTTTTCTGATGCAAGCTGTAGATATTACGGATGAAAGCCCTGTGATGATCTGGCGACTTGTCCAGGGTGTACAGTACTCCGCCTTTCGCCCATAGTCAGCTGGGATAGGCTTCAGCTTGCCTGCGACCCTGTAGAAGGATAAAGCGGCTAGAGATAATGAGATGAATAAATGAGATGAAATAGTGTCAGGCCTTCTTACCCAAGATCAGGGCTCTATCCTCACTTTTGCTCTTGTAGTTGAATGGGCTCAACTCCCCATAGCCACGTTCCACAATCTAGTGGAAGTCTTCCCAGAAGATTGGAGTCTGTTATAGCAGCAATAGGGCTACCAACTCCATTTTAATGCACATTTAATGCACACATATGGATGTGATTTTTTTTTTTTAATGTGTGACTGTTTTTCTATCACAAATGTCAAACCATGTTGTGTCATGAAAGATACTATTTAAATATACTATTCAGTGCAATAATATGTGGTGTGGGACATATGACTTAAAAATAAACTGTCTATTGCTAAAATGTTTAAGTTGTCTTTTAGATAGGAAAAGACTGATTATCCATGTGTTTTTATCACAACAAGAAGTCGTCCATCTGGAGTGCTAACATAGTTTACAGTAGCTGTAAAGTTGCCACTTACTTATGACCTCAATCAAGTAAAAGTATCATCCAGTGACGACTAATACATGTCAAATTAGGCAGATCATGCATTCATTCATTCTACCCACTTTATCCTGCTCAGAGTGGCAGTTTAAATATTTGTGAAATGTCTCATATTGAAGAACTTGTTTTCAAAACAAGTTGAGTTGCCAACAATTAGAATCCAAATGCATGGTTCATTTTAATAATTAATCATCATTTATTTTCTTAGAACATAATTAGTCACAGTGGTTTACTCTAATGGTAGTCTCATGGAGCCAGACATAATCACTACTAAAACATATCTGGAGATAGTCTTTCAAAAACTTGGCAGTGAATTGCAGCAAAACAAGTGCCAACAATGCTACATCCACTGGCTTTCATTCTAAGACCTGCCCCAGTTTGCTGTAGTTCATGCACATTATATATCTGGAGGATTAACATTTTCATGTTTAAATGAACCAACTGTATCAACAGATGTCTAACTATTGCTGAAATTGTGTTGTGTACACTGTGACCATATCCACTGTGGCTAATTATGTTCCTAGGAAGAAATTATTATGATCATTAATTATTAAAGTGGGCCATGTACTTGGCTCTTAATTGATGTTAACTTGGCTTGTTAGGAAAACAAGTTGGTTGATATGAGACTTTTCACAAGGGTATTTACTCCCAGGATTTGCAGAGGGCAAAGTGGGTGAGGACACTGCCGTGGTTTGGGGTTTAGTTAAACATCCATGAATAAGACTTAACTTATTTGAGATGGTGTTATTTCTTCTGGATATTCAATTTTCAGGGACTACCAGAAAATGGGGAAATTCATAGGAGGAAAGTAGGTGGATGTCCAAACCCCATTTCTAGAAAAGTTGGGGTATATTCCAAAATGCAATAAAGACAAAAATCTGTGATTTGTTAATTCATGTGAACCTTTATTTAACTGACAAAAGTACAAAGAAAAGATTTGCAATAGTTTTACTGACCAACTGAATTGTATTTTGTAAATACGACAATTAGTACCCTCAGTTCCCATATGAGGCATTACAGGCATTCAGCAGATGCTCTTATCCAGAATACCCAGAGCAGCCTGAGGTTAGATGCCTTTCTCAAGGGCACTTCAGCCAATTTCCTGTTGGTCCAGTAAATTGAACTAGCAATCTTTTGGTACTAAAGCTAGTTCTCTAACCATTAGGCCATGGCTTCCCAAAGGAAAGGTGATGTAACACAATAGTAATAAATCCCCCTGTCCCATTTTTTTTTTTTTTTGAGTGTGTTGGAGGCATCAAATTTAACTTTGTTTATATTTCCAAAATACAATTAAGTTGGTCAGTAAAACTATTGAAAAAAAATTCTTTGTACTTTTCTCAGTTAAATAAAGGTTCATGTTAATTAATAAATCACATATTTTTGTTTTTGTTGCATTTTGAAAAATATGGCAACTTTTCTGAAAATTGGGTTAGTACAAAGTCAAATAAGAGAAAGTTGGGATGGTTATGGAAAATGTAAATTAAAAAAAGAAAGCAAGTGTTATTAAATTTGCTTTGGCTTGTATTTCATTGTAAACAGTATCAACCCAAGGTATTTCATGTTTTATCTGGTCAACTTTATTTTATTTGTTAATATACATCCATTCCTGTATGGGTGGATTGGCCCATCAGGAGTACCAAGGAATTTCCTGGTGGGCTGCTGGACAATTGCCCCAATAAACCATTAAAATATAGACAAAAAATGCAGTCGAAAATCAATTGGTATGTGTCTTGATCAGCTGGCCCATAGTGTTGTGTGGGTACTGGCCCAGATAGGGGTGGGGTAGGCCATTTTAACATGATTGGCTATGGTCTACAAAATAGTTTCACATATCCCTACCTGGGTGGCATGGCGGTGTAGTGGTTAGCACTGTTGCCTCGGGGTGTTTGGGGTGTCGGAGTGGGGTAGTACCTTTGCTGAGGGGACATGTTGCAACCTTGTGGTGGTCTGCCCATCTCTGGTCGCCACCTGGCACCCAGCTCTCACACGTGGCTCCTCGTAGCTGTTTGCATGCAACAGCAGCCACGCCCCAGGCAACAGCGTCAACTGGCTGGCTAAACCATGTGAGGGTAGCCGACAGGTTTGAAACCCTCAGCGAGTTGGGGCTTGCCTACCTATGCATGTGAAGACTGGATTTGGTGAATGCTGGAGAGGAAACCCTCATGGTTCAATGGAGCAGAAGGCAGTTACAGCAATGCCCTGTGGAGTGCAGAGAGCAAGTTGAGGCATGTAATGACTTCTTGGTCATCCACTGCATCCAGCCCACCTCCAGATGCCTTGACCTAGTCTTGCTACTGGATATAGATGGTCACGGATGAGAGAGTGAGGTTAACGGTGCGCAATTCTTCCTCACTTTAAACAAAGTCATCGTGCAAGTCACTAGTCATCCTTCATCCTTTTTTTCTCCCCCCCCCCATCATCTTAAAGTCCTGTGTTGACAGGCACGCAATGAAGCAACAGGTGTGGGCACACTGGCAGTCATAGCTGCAAACCTGCACACAGGCAGCTCAGGCCATAGGGTCTCTCACCACTGAAATGGAGCAGTGGTGGAGTTTGGCAGCTGTCTGAGCGACTGAGCAGCCCTTTTTAAGACTGCACTGCTCACCTCCCTGGCGTGAGGAAGGGGCTAGAAAAGGTACCATAAACATTGCCTGCTCCACACCACCCTTGCTAGTTTACTGCGGCTGGCAGGGCCCTCAAACCTGCAGTCGAAACTCAGCATCAAAGAAAAAAAGTGAGGATCTCTCCTCTGAAGCTTGCCACACTCTTCTTGACAGGGATTAGCTGAACACACCCCAGAGATGCACAGCTCTCATTGCAAGTGAACTCGGTAGATACAGTGTCAATATAGCAGCCCTAACCGAAACCAGGCTAGCAGGAGAGGGCGAACTTTGTGAACGAGGCACAGGCTATACCTTCTTCTGGAGTGGACGTGGACCTGAAGAAAGATATGGGGCTGGAGTTGGTTTTGCTGTGAAGTCAGCGCTTGTTGGCAAGCTGGCTGGTCCCCCAAAAGGAGTGAACGATCGCCTTATGATGATGATACTCCCCTTTTTCAATGGGCAGAAGTTTATCACCATTGTCAGCACCTATGCCCCCACTGTGACCAACCCAGATGAAGTCAAAGACAAGTTCTATGAAGACTTGAACACTATCATCACCACTATTCCCAGCGCTGATAAACTCATCATTATTGGTGACTTTAATGCAAGAGTTGGTAATGACAACACTACCTGGGAAGGAATGATCGGGCAGTATGGGATCATCAACTGCAACAGCAATGGCCTGTTACTCCTCCAGACCTGCGCTGAACATGGCCTTATGATCACTAACACCATTTTCTGCCTTCCAACTCGCAGCAGGACATCATGGATGCATCCTAGCTCTAAGCATTGGCATCTCATTGACTATGTCATCATCAGGAAGAGGGACAGGCAGGATGTGCAGGTCACAAAGGCTATGTGTGGCAGTGAGTGCTGGACAGACCACCGCCTTATCATCAACAAACTTAATCTCCGCATCCAGCCCAAGAGATGGCCACAGGGTATGAAAACACCCAAATGCCTGAATGTCAACAAGCTAAAGCTCAGCTGCATCAAACAATCTCTCATCAATACCCTGGAAGAATGCCTAGATGCCACCATGCTAGACAACCAGCATGTGGAATCAGCATGAGCAGTGCTTCATGAAACAGTGTACAACACAGCTATGGAGTGTTTAGGGCCCAATACCAGGAAACACAAAAATTGGTTTGATGAGAACAGCACAGGGTATTGATGAGAGATTACTTGATGCAGCTGAGCTTTAGCTTGTTGACATTCAGGCATTTGGGTGTTTTCATACCCTGTGGACATCTCTTGGGCTGGATGTGGACATTGAGTTTGGTGATGATGAGGCGATAGTCTGTCCAGCACTCGGTGCCACACATAGCCTTCGTGACCCGCACATCCTGCCTGTCTCTCTTCCTGATGATGACATAGTTGATGAGATGCCAATGCTTAGAGCAAGGATGCATCCATGATGTCCTGTTGCAAGTAGGAAGGCAGAAAATGCAGCTGTTAAAGAACAAACGCTGTGCCTACAGAGCCCACCTTGATGATCCAAAGAGTACAGCAGAAAAGGACATAATGAGAAACATCCGCAGCACCATCCAACTAATGTTGCGCCAAATGCAGGATTTGTGGTTGAGCAACAAAGCTGATGAGATCCAGGGCTATGCAGATAGGAACAACATTAAGAACTGCTATGATGGCCTGAAAGAAGTCTATGGGCCCACCACCTCTGGATCATCACCTCTGCTCAGTGCAGATGGGTCAACACTGATCAGTGACAAAGAGAAGATTCTAAAAAGATGGGCTGAGCACTTTGACAGCATACTCAATCATCCCTCCACCATCAATGATGAAGCCATTGACTGGCTACCCCAGGTTCCTGTTGATGAGATGCTGGATGCTGTACCAACCTTTGAAGAAATACAGAAAGCGATTCATCTGCTAACTAGTGGCAAAGCACCTGGTGCAGACTCCATCCCTGCTGAAGTCTACAAAGAAGGTGGTACAGCTCTGACAGAGAAACTCCACCAGCTGTTCCAGCTCATTTGGCAATATAAGACAGTTCTACAGGACTTTAAAGATGCTTCTATCATCCATCTTTACAAGCACAAGGGAAACCGCCAGGCCTGTGACAATTATCATGGAATCGCCCTGCTGTCCATTGCAGGTAAGGCCCTGGCCAGAGTTCTACTCAACCACCTCTTTGCATATCTTGAGAGAGGTCTCCTACCAGAGAGCCAGTGTGGCTTCTGGAAAGAACGAGGGACTATTGACATGGTGTTCGCTGCTAGACAACTCCACGAGAAATGTCAGGAACAGAATGTTGACCTGTACTCAATCTATGTCAATCTGACTAAGGCCTTTGACACCGTCAGTAGAGATGGCCTTTGGAGAATCATGGCGAAGTACGGATGCCCCCAGAAATTCATCGCCATTATATGACAGCTTCACGATAGCATGCTGGCTAGAATTCAAGACAACGGTGAGATATCCCAGCCATTCCCTGTCACAAATGGTGTAAAGCAAAGATGTGTCCTTGCCCCCACCCTGTTCAGCATTATGTTTTCTGCCATGCTGACGGATGCTTTCAGAGACGCTGATGTAGGCATCAGCATCAATTACTACACCAACAGTTCCGTGTTTAACCTCAGGAGGCTACAGGCAAAAACCAAGGTCACATCAGACATCATCAATGACTTTCTGTTTGCCGATGACTGTGCCCTCAATGCTGCTTCAGAAGCTGACATGCAACATAGCATTGATAAGTTTGTCATGGCTTGCAACAACTGGCCTCACAATCAGTACAAAGAAGACTGAAGTTATGCACCAGCCAGCCCTGGGAAAGAGATGCATTGAACCTAACATCACAATCAACAGGCAATGACTGAATGTAGTGGACAAGTTCACCTACCTTGGCAGTACACTCTCAAGAAAAGTTGTCATTGCTGATGAAGTGAATGCCAGACTTGCTAAAGCTAGTGTTGCTTTTGGCAGACTATTCAAGAACATGTGGAACAGAAGAGGCATCACCCTAGAGACAAAGATTAAGATCTACTGGGCTGTAGTTCTCACCACCCTCCTCTATGGCTGTGAAACGTGGATGGTCTACCAACGCCATGCAAGGAAACTGAACTATTTCCACACCACTTGCCTCAGAAAACTCCTTGGCATCAAGTGGCAAGAGAAGATTCCAGACACTGAGGTCCTCAGATGTGCTAGCCTGCCCAGCATCTATACCATCCTGATGCAGTCTCAGCTCCGCTGGGCAGGGCATGTAGTTTGCATGCCAGACCATCGGCTGCCTAAGAGACTGTTTTATGGCGAACTGTAACAAGGGAAGCACTCCTGAGGAGGCCAGAAAAAGTGCTACAAAGACACACTGAAAGCCTCATTAAAGGCCTTTGATATCAGCATTGCCACCTGGGAACAAACTGCGCAAGACAGAGGGAAGTGGCGAGCATTTGTTCACAAGGGCACACAAATCTGCAAAGTCACCAGGACAGCAGCAGCTGAAGAGCACAGACAGGTGAGGGAAAATGGTGCAAACAGATCCCCAACAGCAGCCACCATTCCCTGTCCACACTGCCAGAGAACCTTCTGGGCACGAACTGGGCTGAACAGTCATCTTCGTACCCACAGAGTCCAACCCCAACCCAAGGAAGACTAGATGGTCCTCATCATTCCCAACGGATGAACAAATGTTGCCTCACAGCAAGAAGGCTCTGAATTTGAGTCCAGTGGCTGACAGGGGTCTTTCTGTGTGGAGTTTGCATGTTCTCCCCATGTCTGTTTGGGTTTCCCTCAGTCCAAAGACATGCAGGTTAGGCTAATTAGTGGCTCTAAATTGACTGTAGGTGTCAGTGTGAATGGTTGCTTGTCTCTATGTGCCAGTCCTGCGATGATCTGGTGACTTGTACTCTGCCTCTTGTCCATAGTCAGCTGGGATATACTCCAGTTTGCCTGTGACCCTGCACAGGATAAGCAGTTACAGATAATGGATGGATATCCCTACCTTGTAGCCAATTAACTTTGGTCCATGTTGGTCTTTCCTGTCACTGTAATCATCAGAAATCAGAAACACTTTTATTGCCAGGTATGCGAACACATACTAGGAATTTGACTCTGATTCCACTTAGCTTTCATAGTACAAACAGATAAAAGCATATACACAAAAAGCAAACATACAAACAAACTAACAGAACAAAAACAAACACAAAAAACAAACTAACAGAACAAAACCAAAATAAAGACAAAACAAAGACAGAGAGTGAGTCTCACTGCAGTGATCTTCAGGGGAAGAGAATGTAACCACAGCAATGATCTTGCCAAGGCAGTGCTGGCTGGGAGAGCCAAAAAGATAAGACTGGAATTTGTGTAGACTTGAAATGGGTAGATGTATCATTTTCCGACTAACCCGCTTGTCCATTCTGGCCAAAGTGATCCATATCCCTCTGCAAAGCCATCAGCTTCTCCAAGATAGAATCTACAGTGCAGCTCAAGTTCTGAATAGCCACAGTCTGAGTGTCGACAGCTCTGCCCACCGTCTCAATCATGTCGGGCAGCTTTATAGGGCTTTGAACAGCTGCCATTGTTTTCTGATTCCCTCGATACACCAGGGCAGGCGGGTTCCCCCAAACCCAGGCTTCTCATCGAGAAAACTGTGCCAATAATAATAATAATAATAGAATGACACCAGATTGACTATTACAGGTTTGACGTTGTTAAACACTGCATTTATTATTAGTCTGAGTTTTTGAGATTATGTCCAGTCTGCTGGACATGTCCCTGTGTACAACATATGTGCTGTTACTATAGAAACAACAATGGAACTACCGGTGCTGTTCTGGAAAAATCCTGCGCACCTCTTGACCAGTCATAAATAAAGGAACAGTATTACACAGCGTACAGTATATCCAGGATATCTGAAAGGTCAGGAACCAAGGGGAATATCTGCAAAAACATGACCGAGGCCGAGACTGAACATGTGCAGCAGATGTTGTTCATAAATATAAAATTAAGTCAGTGAAGTTTTACTCTCATTAGTTGCTGACTTTTTGGACACTCGGTTTAACATGAATACAAAAACGTGAAAAATTGTGATGCGTTCTTAAACGCAGTCCCACACAACTAATGAACCGGAATAAGAGCAAAAGTAATGTCAAAGTACAGTAATGTAGTGTATCTATACCAGATCTGCATATCCAAGCTAACCTGCTGTCTTACAAGGAAGAACAAAAAAAAGATCATACAGGATCAAAAAAGTTTGTACACCCCATACTGTACTCATTCATACTGTAGGTTGTGTGTTTTGACTATTTTCTACATTTTCGAACAATACTGAAGACATCAAAACTATAAAATATCATCTGGGACACATATGAAATGATTCTGTCCATATTCACTGGATATGAGCAATCACAGGCTCTGATTGGCTACTCTATTACTAGGCTATCAGCTCATATACAGTGAATACAGAAAGTGAGTACAGAAAAACAAAATGGCAGAGCGTGTTGGTAAACCAACAAAGGACGAAATAAAAACTCTACTTGAAAACAAAACCCCCTAAAAAAAAATAAATAAATAAAGCAAGAAAATATGGAATGAATGTAATTGACGGTAAGAACTAGGGTGCATCAGTTGCCCCGTAAAAATGAAAAGTTCCTCCGGTCATGATGCATTTTTGTTTTTATGTTCCTTTTGGTAAGAAAACACTGGGTGAAATATTTTGACAAAATTCACAAGTTTAATGGTGGCACCAGGAGCTCAAAGTTATGGAAAAAGCTGCTATTTTATGACTTTTATGACAAAATTTCCAT
>JAPEIY010000009.1:6345567-6356497 GCA_026122135.1 Cathorops aguadulce | reverse complement strand
TTTCAAAGAAGCACTGCCGTGTGGTCGCAATAAGTTTCATACTCGGTTAGCGTTTCGTTTCCATGTAGCCCAGGCCTCAATAAGCAGGAGACAGAGGGTGCTGTGTGTTCTGGGTGCTGTAGTCTGGAGTGTCCATGTTTGTATTTTGCTCATTCTTAGTGGGTTTACCCCCCCGAGGAGCTACCTCTGGGTTCTTTCTGAGACAACCCCTACCTCTGGGTGCTGGTTTGTTAGGATGCTGAGCATGGAATTCTTGCTTAAGAAGGGGTTTGAGGATGTCTCTGGACTGACCAAGCTTTGTTCTTCTGGTCCATATCCTCCCCAGTCTACCAGGTACTCAACCTGACCTCCTCTTTGTCTTGACTTAAGGATCTTGTTGACCTGGTAGATGGGCTCTCCTTCTAGATTAAGTGAAGGGTGTTCTTGGTTTGGTGTGTTGCTGGCAAGAGGCCCCGGGATGGCAGGTTTTAGGTTTGAGATGTAAAACGTGGGTGACACTTGGCTGTGAGGGGGACGTTCCAGATGGTAAGAGACTTCGTTGATGCAGTGTAAGACTTTAAATGGCCCGATGTAGCGTGGCTGGAGTTTTCTACAGGTGTTGGTTTCTCTCAGACTCTTAGTGGCCACCCATACTCTGTTACCAGGGAGGAAGTTGGGAGTTTCTCCTCTATGCTTATCTGCATATTCTTTGTACTTGGCACAGACTGATTCTAGCCGCTGGTGAATCTTCTCCCAGATGGTTTGACTGCGCTTGAACCAGTCACCAATGGCCTGCACCTGGCTGGGTGCATCGTCCCAGGGGAACAAGGGTGGTTGGTAGCCGAGTATGCATTGAAACGGTGTCAGATGGGTGTCAAAGTGTTTTAGTGAGTTTTATGCATACTCGGCCCAGGGCAGGAAGTGCTCCCAGTCCCCCGGGTTGCATATGCAATATATCCTTAGAAAGCAGCCGATCTCCTGGTTTGCTCTCTCTACTTGACCGTTGGACTGGGGGTGATAGCTGAAAGTGAGGCTCACGGATACTCCAAACCTCTCCATAAAGCTTGACCAAAACCATGAAATGAATTGGGGTCCCCAGTCACTAGCTATATCTTCGGGAATGCCATAATACCTGAAGACTTGCTGGAATAACAGCTCTGCAGTCTGAGAGGCTGTGGGGATGCCTGGCAACGGAATGAGTTTCAATGCTTTCGAAAATCAGTCTATGGTTACCATTATTGTGGTGTTGTCTTGAGAGGGAAGGAGATCTGTGATAAAGTCGATCGCAAGGTGTGACCAAGGCCTTTTGGGGAACTGGTAGAGGGCATAGTTTGCCAGCGGGGGCACTCTCGGAACCTTTGCTTGAGTGCATTTAGAGCAGGAGGCAATTAATTGGTTGATCTCAGAAAGCATATTCTCCCACCAGTACCTGTTCTTTAACATCTGGTGAGTGCATTGGCTATTCAGATGTCCAGTGGCAGAAGATGCGTGCGCCCAGGTGACGAGTCTGCTGCGCAGATGCCTTGGCACATAGAGAAGGCCAGGTGGGAGGTGAATGGGCAGAGTTTGAGGCTGTGATTTGCTTATTTCCTTGTCCAGTTCCCAGGTGATGGATTATACGAAACACTGTGGTGAAATGATGGGATGAGAACCTGTGTCATGGTGGGAAGACCTGAATGCCCTGGATAAAGCATCCACCTTGGTATTCTTGGAACCTGGATGGAATGAAATGGTGAAGTCAAACCCTGTGAAGAATAATACCCACCTGGCCTGATGTGGATTCAACCTTTTGGATTTTCTGAGATATTCTAGGTTTTTATGATCTTTGAGGATTACAAAAGGATGAGTGGCTCCCTCTAATCAATACCGCCAATCTTCAAGAGCTAGTTTTATAGCAAGCAGTTCTCTATTTCCCACGTCATAGTTTATTTCTGCTGAGTTTAGTTTCTTTGAAAAGAAGGCCACTGGGTGTAGCTTCTGTTTTTCCCCAAAATGTTGGGACAAGATGGCCCCTATTCCAGTGTCAGACACATCTACCTCTACGATGAATGGTTTTGTAGGGTCTGGGTGCTGGAGTATTGGGGCTGAAGTGAAGGCTAGCTTTACAGTAGCTGGTTGACTGCCTCCTCTGCCACGGGGTTCCAATGAAGGCCTTTGGGACCTTTCTTCAGCAACAAAGTTAGAGGGGTTGCCAGAGTGCTGAAGCTCCAAATGAACTGGCAATAAAAGTTTGCAAAGCTTAAGAATCATTGAAGATCCTTGATTGATCTGGGTGTTGGCCAGGATGTTACAGCTGAGACTTGGGATGAGTCCATACTTACTCCTTTAGCACTGATTATGTAGCCTAGGAAGGAGATCCTGCTTCAATGAAACTCACACTTCTCAGCCTTCACATAGAGGTTGTTCTCCAGTATTCGCCTGAGAACTGCTCTGATGTGTTCCTGGTGACTGTAGACATCTGAGGAGTATATCAGGATGTCATCAATGTAGGTGATGACATATTTGCCCAGCATGTCCCTTAGCATGTCATTAATGAAGCATTGGAACATGCTGGGTGCCGAAGAAAGGCCATAAGGCATGACCCAGTATTCAAAGTGACCAGCAATCATGCTGAAAGCGGTCTTCCACTCATCGCCCCTTTTAATCTGGATCAGATTGTACACACTGCACAGATCAAGCTTGGAAAAGACTTTTGTGGATCAGAGTTGTTCCAACGCTGCTGGAACCAAGGGGAGAGGATACGAATACTTGACGGTTACCTCGTTTAAACCTCTGTAATTAGTGCAGGGCCTCAGTCCACCCCCTCATTTCTCCACAAAAAAGAAACCAGCAGATGCAGGAGATTTAGATGGGTGGATATATCCCTGTTTGAGAGCCTCCTGAATAGACTCCTCCATGGCAGTGTGATCCTTCTGGGATAGGGGATAGATGCAACCTCGAGGCAGAGACATACCTAGCAGTAAGTCAACGGTACAGTCATATGGCCTGTGTGGTGGTAACCCGTAGGCCTTCCCCTTACTGAAAACTTCGGCGAGGTCCTGATAGCAGTCAGGATCGTTGTCCATGGAGTCTGGTAGAGGACTTTCTACAGAGGTGGAGAATACCTGGATTTGGGGATGAGAGAGACAGCTCTGAAAACACGTGGGTGACCATTGGAGGATTTTCTTGCTTTGCCAAGAAATGAGAAGGTCATGAAGTTGTAGCCAAGGATATCCAAGAATAATGTCATGATTAACGGTTGTCATTACACACAGCAAGATGAGCTCCTTATGCAATGCTCCTACTTGTATATGTACTGGTTGGGTACATTAAGTGACCAGCCCATCACCTATGGGTCCTCCATCAATGGTCCTGATGCTGAGTGCACTGTGCAGAGGGGTAATTTGGCAGGTTGAGCTTCTGCACAATAGTATTACTGATAAAGTTCCCCTCTGCACCTGAATCAATAAAGGCAGACATGACGTGAGTGGAGGATGCAACCTATAGTAAGACTGGTATTTTGAAGGACTTTGAGTTGAGCTCTCTCACTGGACTCATAGATCTTACAGGTTTCTCTGCTGGGGTTTCACAGGCTGGTCAGATCGGACAGTACCAGATGTTATGTTCGGAGCTCCCGCAGTAGAAGCAAAACCTTTCCTTGTGTTGTCTAGCATGTTCAACACGGGTTAACCTAGTGCAGGAGACCTCCATGGGTGAGTTGTCCTCCGACAGCTGAATAGGCCTGGCACCATCGTTGACAGAGGATCTGTGCTTTAACAGTTGGTCGAGACGAATCACTAGATCTATGAGGGACTCTAGAGAGAGGTTCTCATCTCTACAAGCCAGTTCGCTGATGATCTCCAGATGTAAACCTTGGCGAAAGACTGCTTTCAGAGCTGGGTCATTCCATCCACTGGTGGCTGATAACTTCCTGAAGTCCAAGGCATATTTAGTGATACTTCAAGTACCTTGAGAACTGGCGAGTAGGCTCTCTCCAACCTCTATCCCCTCAGGTTCATGGTCAAACACTCTCTTAAATAGAGAGAGAAACTGTTCATATGATTTTGTTTGTTCACTACCCCTGTTCCAGATAGCAGTAGCCCAGCAGAGCACTTTGCCAGTGAGAAGAAACAAAAACATAGCAATTTTAAGCTCATCTGATAGGTTGGGCATGGTGGTGAAATACATAGAACATTGCAGTAAAAAACCTTTACATGCGATGGTGTCTCCAGCGAACTTCTCCGGAGTGGGGAGTTGCAATGCTGGGCTTGGAGGAGGCTCGGGGTGCACTAGGAGGGCCTGCGACATCACAATTGCAAGCTGTGTCATCCTGGTGTTGAGATCGGCAAGCACCTGTTGATGTTCTTCCAGCAAACGCCCCTGCGTGTTGAGAGCAGTCTGTTTAGAGTCCTCCACTACATCCATGTTGGCAAAGCATCCTGTGAGAATGCAAGCACTTACAGATGTATGTGTGGAGGAAGACAGATTACAGAAAGTCAACAAAGCCAAATCGAGGGACTGGAATCGGTGTCGGTAAACTGGCAAGGATTGGGTAATCAGCGAACAACGTAACATAGGAAAGACAAAGAGTGAGAAAACGAGGAGGAAATAGCAGGGATCAGAAATCTAAGAGGCAGTCAGAAAGATACAAGGCTTGGTACGAACTGGATGATCAGGACAATACTTCACAATGGTGTGTTTGTGAAGTGAGCTTAAATAGAGGGACTGGTGATTGAGGAAATGAGCATCAACTGATTCAGTAGGTGGGAGACAGAGGGTGCTGTGTGTTCTGGGTGCTGTTGTCCGGAGTGTCCATGTTTGTAGTTTGCTCATTCTCAGTGGGTTTACTGACATTTTACCTAATTACCAGCCCTAAATTGACCCATACCAACTTTTTTTTGGAAAATACTGCAGGCCTGAAACACAGGAATGGATGCATATTATTGGCAACAGGGGCGTGGTCAAGCATCAGTTGTGGGTGGTGAGGAGTCAGGTAGAACTGGCAGGTAACACGTGATGAGTTTCACCTGTGTTTGATTACTGGCAATTTACTTATGTGTGTCTTCTGTGTTCTTTCAGGGAAACCAGTAACCAGAAAGACAGAAAAATAAGCAACGGATCTGTGTGTGTGTGTGTGTGTGTGTGTGTGTGTGTGTATGCTTAAAATACACGGAGCAACAGAGTCACTGAAATGTGAACTTTGAAATAAAAAAATTAAATTCACCTTGAGTTGTCAAGCCTGGCTCCCATTTCCTCATTCCCTAAATAGCAAGAGTTTTACACTGGTGCCAAAACCTGGGAGTGAGAAGAAAGCACTGTCATGGAGCCCACACCAGTCACGGAAGTCCCCCAGACCCTCCTCAGCAACCACAAAGCTCAACATCAGGCCCTCATTGCACTGTGTGCAGATCAGGAGCAGTGCTTCCAGGCTCTGCTCCAGGCCCAGGCAGAGGACCAGCAAGTGATCTGGAGCCTGTTTCAGCTAGCAGATACTCCAACAGCTTCTCCTGCAGATACTGCAACCAAACCACACTTCCAACTACTCAAGATGGGGTTACAGGATGATCCAGAAGCATTTGTAGAGTTGTTTGAGCATATCGCTAAAATGTGCTCATGGCCAATCTTGCAGTGGCTGGTCTGCCTATTGCCATTCCTGTCAGGGGAAGCCCAGCTCAACAGCTCCTGGCCACCAACCTGCTGGAGTATCAAGACCTGAAGCGGGCTATCCTGCAGCAGGTCAGTCACACCCCAGAACAACATTGCCAGCACTTCCATACACTAGGCATACAGTAAGTTCAGCCACCCATTCACCTTTGCTCAAAAGCTCCGAGACGCCTGCTGACTGGACAATGCTGAGGACATCATCGACTGAATGGCACTGGAGCAGTTCATTGTTAAACTACTAAGAAGAAAATCAGCCTGGATTTTCTGCCACCTTGCAGCATCACTGGAGGAGGCAGTCTGGTTGGCAGAGGACCAGCTGGCAGTGTTTCTAGGAGCAGGAACTTCCATCCCTTTTCCCTTTCTCTCTCTCTCCCCAATCCCTCCAACCTTGGCACCACAGAAACAGGGGCCAATTCATCCAAAGCCTGCTCCCCAAACCCATGTCCCTCCCCATTTTCTCTCACCCCCTTGCCAATGATGCCTCTAACTCCCTCTCTCTCCATAGGTGGAACCATCTATGCTCACCAAGACTGAGAAAAAGTCTTAGCAGGTCTTCAGGCACGACGGGAAAGCCGGGCATTTCCAGGATCAGGCTGCACTTAAGGAGGCAGGGATTATAATCCACATTCCTGACATACCTCAGGCTTCCCCCAATCAAGCAGGAGCATACCAAGTGGCAATGAGTATTCATGGGGGTACACATCAGGCCTTGGTGGACTCAGGTTGTAATCAGACCACAATTCATCAATGCCTGATACAATGTACAGCATTGGGAAGTGCACAGTTGGTGAAGGTAAGGTGTGTACACAGGAATGTTCACAAGTATCTGTTGGTGCCTGCCACTATCCAGTACAGGGGCAAAAAACAGAAGATGGAGGCAGCAGTTAGTCCTCACCTCACCCATCCACTAATCCCGGGGACAAATTGGGTGGGGTTTAAAATCTTAATAAAGCACTTATTTGTGGATGGATCCTGCTGTAGCCCCCCTCAGAGGGATTCCAGTGCAGTGTTATCCGGGGAGGTGGTTCCAGAGCCATCTGCATCAGCTCCACATTGGGGGAACATGAATTCCAAAAGAAATCCTGACTGATCAAAGCAAAATGTTTATGTCATGCACACTTCATGAACTGTATGCATTATTGGGGATTAAATCAATTCATAACAGTGTTTACCATCCACAATGGGCTGGTCGAGCAAGGTAATCAAGTGCTTAAAAACATGATTCATAGGTTTGTTTATGGGGATGCTAAAAACTGGGACAACTGTCTCAAACCCCTTTTATTTGAAATGTGAAAGGTCCCACAAGCCTCCACAGGGTTTTCCCTATTCAAATAATTGTATGGTTGCAAATCTCATGGCATCCTAAACATCATTAGGGAAAAGTAGGAGGAGAGACCTTCTAAAAGCAAAATGAAATTCAGTACATTCTTCACTTGAGAGCAAAACTCAACACACTGAATCACCTAACCCAGAAGAATTTGTTACAGGTAGAAGAACAGCAATCCCATCCGTATAATAGGTGGGTGCGTCTATGCAAATTTTCATCAGAAGACAAATTGCTCATTTTACTATGCACATTCTGCTCTAAATTACTTGTAACGTGTCAAGAATCATTTGAGGTCACACAGTGAGTCGGAGAAGTCAACTATGAGATCAAGCAAATGGATAGAGGTTATACACTTCAAATTTACCACCTCATTCTCATGAAACCACAGTGAGGGGAGGTTCCTATGGCTCTGGCAATAGTGGTTCCTGAAAGTGAGGAGCAGGAACCAGAGGTCAGTCTAAAAAGTGCAATTCACCCCAGTCCCCTGTGGAGACCACCTCTCACTGTCAGAGAGAACACAGGTTGCAGGAGGAATTCTGCAGTGTGTTTTTGCATCTGCCTGGGCACACTAATCTCATAGAGCACCACACTGAGACTCCTACAAGGGTGGTGATGCATGGCTGTCCTCATCAGCTCCCCGAACACAAAAAAAATGTGGTTTGGGATGAACTCAAGGCGATGTTCAACATGGGGATAATTGAGGAGTCACACAATGACTGGAGCAGCTCAGTGGTTTTAGTCCCCAAAATCAATGTGTTGGTCCAGTTCTGTGTAGACTTTAGAAAAATCAATGCAGTATCTAAATTTGATACATATCTAATGCCTCACATTGATGAACTGCTTGATCAGTTAGGTATGGCTGGCTTTTTTTCAACACTGGGTTTGTCTAAGGGATACTGTCAGATACCCTTGAGACCATTATCCTGAGAAGAAATAGCCTTTTCCACTCAGTTTGGGTTACACCAGTTTGTTGCCCTTATGTTTGAGTTTCTTGGAAGCGCAGCGATGTTTCAGCATCTCATGTACAAACTACTCCTCCCACACGATGCATATGCCACTGGATATTTAGATGACATCATTATTTACATTAATGATTGGCAGTGTCATTTACAAAATCTAAAGGCTGTCCTGAAATCACTGAGCCATGCAGGGAAGCACAAGGAACTGTGCAATCGGGTGGGTAGAAGTACAATATCTGGGTTTCCACTTGGGTCATGGGCATCCCCAAATTGATAAGGCTGCAGTGATTATGGCCTGCCCAAACTGCAATTGTGGCCTCACCAGAAAGTGGGTGAGATAGTTCAGTGGGCTGGTTGCCTATTACAGGAGGTTGGTACCTCATTTTTCGGCTGTCACCAGCCCACTGACTGACCTCACTAAAAAAGGGGCACCAGATCCCGTCCAATGGACGGAGCCATGCGAATGGGCTTTTGTCTAGGTTAAAGCGGTTTTGGGAGGGGGGGGACTGCTGTTGCATTCTCCTGACTTTTCTCTTCCTTTTTTCTTGCAGACCGATGTGTCAGACAGAGGGCTGGGGACTGTTTTGTCCCAGGCAGTGAAGAGGGAGGAGTGCCCCATGCTCTACATCAGCTGCAAGTTCTTGGTGCAAGAGACAAAGTACAGCATGATTGAGAAGGAGTGCCTCCCCATCAAATGGGCAGTCTTCACTCTCCAATACTACCTGCTAGGACACCCTTTCACTCTCTGTTCTGACCACACCCTGTTCGAGTGGCTCCACCGCATGAAGCACCAAAGCACTGATCACTCATTGGTGTCTAGCTCTTTAGCCCTTTAAGTTTGATATGGTTCAGTGGCTGGGTGATGGTGGCGGATTACCACTCCTGCCAGGGGGGGGGAATCAGCTGCAGGCTGGACAGCTACCCGGTCTGAATCGAGCGGTGAGGGTATGTGGCAGCGGGGCACGATTGAGCATCATCTGTGGGCAGCAAGGAGTCAGGTAGAACCAGCAGGTAACACATGATGAGTTTCACCTGTGTTTGATTACTGGCACTTTACTTATGTGGGTCTTCTGTGTTCTTTCAAGGAAGCCAGTAACTAGAGAGAGCCAAGCAATAGAGCATCGTGTGTGTATGCATCTGTGTGCTTGAAGTGCAGAGAGCAGCAGAATCACTGAAAAGTGAACTCTGAACTCAAAAATAAAATGCACCTTTAGTTGTCAAGCTTGTCTCCCATTTCCTCATTCCCTAAACTGCAGTAGTGTTACAATTAACAAATGAAATGAAGTTGACCAGACAAAACATGAAATATCTTGGGTTTATTCTCTGCAGTGAAATAAATGTCAAAGTAAATTTAGAAATCACTGCTTTGTTTTTTTGTCAGCCCTGCAATAATCTGGCGACTTGTCCAGGGTGTACCCCCCCTCTCGCCCATAGTCAGCTGGGATAGGCTCCAGCTTGCCTACGACCCTGTTGAACAGGATAAGCGGCTACAGATAATGGATGGATGCTTTGTTTTTTATTTGCATTTTCTATACCGTCTGAATTTTTTTCTGATTTGGAGATGTATATCGCACCCCTTGACAGGTGTCACTGAAATGAGATCATCAATGTTATATGTTATTCACCTCACCTGCCAGTGGTTTTAATGTTATGGCTGATCAGTGTGTATTCTAAACATTCTAAACAAGGTTAAAATGACTACATATCTGAATTAAGGTGTGTGTGTGTGTGTGTGTGTGTGTGTGTGTGTGTGTGTGTGTGTGTGTGTGTGTGTGAAGCATAAAGTTAATACTATAACAATTTTAGATTTCCTGCATCATGGTAAAATATCACACTTGTCTATCATCACTCCTCTGTTTGATTTCTATGCAATTACTTTCAGATCAACAATACAAAATTCAACACACACAACTGAACAGTTCAATTCTAACTGAAAATTAAATTAATTGAAAATTTGCCTGGAAAACTCCTTTCCCTGTGCATACAGTACAGTGGAATATTTGTGAATGGACTTTTTTTTCTTTTTTTCTTCTATATGAGACACCTGATAACCAGTTTTTTTTTAAAGGGCAGTTTATCTTTATTCTCGAAACTCAGTAACCTGAAGGCATTGTAAGCATGAGAGTTTCATAATAACTCCCCCACAGAGGAATGGACCTACAGAGGCTCAGAGCAATCTTCAGATTCGATTGTAGGTGTTCATTTGCAATTTCGGAGAATGGCCTTCCCAAGGCCTTAAATGTCAGGTTGGTGTGAAACAAAAGAAGTGTGTCGAAGTGTGTCTTTTATGTTTTCCTCTCCATCAGTATATGAGAGCATGAACAAAAGCCAAATACATTTTTTTTGTTTTTTTTTGTTTTTTACTTTAAGACATCACTTTTCATCCATCCATGTGTCCATCAATTATCTATACTACTTATCCCTCAGGTTCATGGCAGAAGCTGGAGCCAGTCCCAACAGAATTCGGGTGAGAGGCAGGGTACACCCTGGGCGGGTCTCCAGTATGGCATATGATTAACACATATACAAACAACCATTCACACTCATGTTCACACCTATGGGCAAATAAGGTAGCCAGTTGACCCAAACCACATGTCTTTGGACTGTGGGAAGAAACCGGAGCACCCAGAGGAAACCCATGCAGGCACTTTTGCACTTTTCATTACGTTCAAAACAGTGGCTTTGTGTTATCCATAGACCTTGTAAAATTTTATGCAAAAACACAAGCTACACAATATTGGATTAATAAAGATTGAAGAATAGGTGACTATAATGTTTAGTGAACATGTGAATCTGTTTAGTCAAGCCTTTTGTTAATTTTATTAGGTAAAGGTGTAGATCTGGAGGGTCCTCAGGCATAGAGTGTTTTGGTAAACTGGGATGTATGGGTGCTGTCAGTCCCCACTCGCTTGCTCACTCGAGTTTGTTGACAGTGTAGTGGCTGATGCTTTATGTCCCGGGGCTCCCTCATGCCTGTGTTACCTTCTGGCTCTCCCCTTTTAGTTATGCTGTCATAGTTAGT
>JAPEIY010000009.1:2403378-2419148 GCA_026122135.1 Cathorops aguadulce | reverse complement strand
GGGATAGGCTCCAGCTTGCCTGCGACCCTGTAGAACAGGATAAAGCGGCTAGAGATAATGAGATGAGATGAGACAATCCCATGGAGGCTTGTGGGACCTCTCGTACTGTGAATAAGAGGGGCTCAAGCCATTTATCCCAATTACATGCATCTTCACTTATAAACTTTTAAATTAAATTTTTAAGTGTCTGATTGAATTGTTCCACCAAGCCAAGCCCTCTGTTTGTGGGTGATAGATGCTGGTGTGAATTGATTTAATCCTTCATAACCCATACATTTTGTGAAGTATGCATGACATAAACATAGTGCCTTGGTCAATTAGGATTTCTTTGGGAATCCTGACTCATGAGATAACATGGAAGAGCACATCTACAATACTGCATGCTGAAATGTTGCAGAGAGGTGCCACTTTTAAAATATCATGTTGCATAGTCCACCAGGACTAAAATAAAGTGATATCCTTGTGCTGACCAATCTAATGGCTCAACAAGATCCATGCCAATTCTCTTGAAGGGAGTCTCAATGAGAGACAGAGGGCACAAAGGCACTTTTGGGGTGGCTGCTGGATTTACTAGTTGGAATTCGCAGCATGCTGCACACAGCTGATGGAGATCCCTGCGAATCCCTAGCCAATAAAACTGGTACATTATTCGGGCTAGTGTTTTATCCTGTCCTAAATGTCCAGCCATCAGATTAAAGTGATCCACATAGAATACAAGATCCCTGCAGCTCTTTGGGATTAACAACTGGGTTATCTGCTCACCAGTTTGAGTGTCCTGCATCACTTGCTATAGCCTGTCTTTAATAATAGTGAAGTATGGGAAGGAGGGTGTCACATTTGGCTGGAAATGTTGACCATCAATTGCTCTCACTTGATGAAATACATGATGCAGAGTCTCGTCTCGTGTCTGTTCTAACAGGATATCCTTGAGGGTATCTCCAAGAGAGGGAGGAGGGGTGAGCTGCTCTCCACTCCTCATATTGCCATGATGCAGTGCTGACATAAACGGCTCTGAGACAGCTCCCCCAGTCAATGTTACACTGGGATCCCCCATGATGTATTATCGCAGGGCCCACCCACTACTACATGCCCTATTATGTCTTTAAACCCCAGCCAATCAGTTCCCAGAATCAGCTGGTGGGTGAAAAGTGGGTTAACCACCACCTTTACACTATGCTTTTCACCCCAAAATAGAATGTGGACAGACACTAATGGATATTCATGAACATCCCCATGCACACCCAAAACCTTCACTATTTGTGCTCTCCCCAATGCCTCACCTTGCACCAGGGTTTGGTAGATTGAGGTCTGATTACAGCCATAATCCACCAACACGTGATACCTATCCCCTTGAACACTCACCAGTATACAATATGCTCCAGCCCGATCGAGGGTGGTCTCTGGCACATCAGGGATCTGGACCACTGCTCCCACCTCCATGACAGAGCTCTGGCCCTGGAGATGCCCAGGCTCCCCATCATGCCATCATACCAGCCCACACTTCACCTCTGCACTGGCGATATGAGAGTCACTCACCTGGGGGGAGAAGAAGCAAACACAGAAGGGGAAAATGGGAGGGAGACATGACAGGTGCCGCAGGCCAGCTGGGGGAGTAGCTGGCCCCTGCCTCCGCAGTGAGGGAACAGGCCTGGGGTGGGAAGAGGAGAGAGGTGAGGAAGGAGAAGGGGGGGAGAGGGAGAGAAGAGGCGGAATGTCCACCTGCCACTGGAACTGCTGCCAAATGGTCCTCAGCCACTGCCAGCAGACGTCCAAGAGTTGTTGGCTGAATGCTAATGGTCTGCCAACTTCCTTCAATGTCAGCATGCAGAAGCATTGGTGATGCTGCTCAGGAAAATGGCCGACAGGCTGCAGGATGGCTTGCTTCAAGTCGGCATAGATGAGCCAACTGTCAGCAGGGAGCTGTTGTGCAGCAAGCTGCACTTCCCCAGTCAGCAGTGGGAGTAAACACACTGCACGCTGCTCAACTGGCCACCTCCATGCTTCGGCCACTTGCTTGAAGAGGGTGATGAATGCCTCCGGGTCATCATGCAGACCCATCTTTGTCAGCGTGATGTGTGGTGGGTCCACTGTGGTGGCAGTCGAGGACCCCACTGTTGTGAGCAGGTGCCAGAACACCTAGCTATTTTCCTGCTGGGCCAACAGCAAGGCTTCAAAGTGCTGCTCCTGCTCCTTCTGTAGGGCAGTCAGCACTTGGTGCTGGCTCTTTTGGGCAGTGCTGAGGGCATGAATTAGATCCTTCAGTGGGGAGGACTCCATGTGGTGGCTCCCTTCAATATACTGGCTTTCATCACCACTGTAGTGAATCCCAGATGTGAGTGGAATACTGGAGCAGGAAATGGTGTTAACACAGACTTTTATTTTCACTTTCATGCTTACTTTTCAGCTTTACTAATCTTATTTGTTTGTTCATACACACACACACACACCCATGTGCTCGAGTTGGGAGCTCTCTCCCTCCTTTCAACCTTCCATCCTCACTGCAAAACAAACACAGACACAACATTAATTGCCAACAGGTGTACTCACTTTGCCACTCACCTTCCCTGGCCCCACCCTCCATTCACAAACTGATGCTTGGCCATACCCTGACTGCCACAAGTGTTAATAATGGAAAAATCCCAGTTAGGAAATTGCAACATGAGACTGGTTTTCTGACCATTTATTACTCTCACTTGGTCAAAAGCATGTCTCAGGGTCTCATCATGTAACAGCTCCAGAGGGGAATCTCCACTCTCCATGTCTCCTTGATATGGAACTGATGTAGATGGGCCTGGGACCACCTCCCCAGATAATGCAGCACTGAAAAACACCTGTGTCAGTATTGCAGGAACCATGCACTCACTAATACATGAAACCCTGTCCAATTTGTTCCCAGAATTAGTGGATGGGTGAGGCAAAGACTGACCACTGCCTCTGCACTGTGCCTTTCTCCCCAGAATTTTATGATGGGCACCAGTGAGTACTTGTGAATATCCCCATGTACACATGCCACTTTTATCAATTGTGCATTCTCCAATGCATGGCATTGAATTTGACTTTGATGGCTTGTGGTCTGGTTGCATGCTGAGCCGACCAAGGCCTGATGTGTACTCCCTGGAATACTCACTGCCTTGCAAACTCAGTCAATTCATTCCCTCGAATACTCACTTACTGTATGTGAATGCTCAGTAAATTCCTGCTCGATCAAGGGAGGCCTGAGGTGTGTCAGGAATGCAGATCAGAATCCCTGCTTCCTTAAGAGGATGCTGATTCTGGAAATGTCTAGCTTTCCTGCAGGGCCTGTCAACTTGCCCAGGCTTTGTCCTGGTCCTGGTGAGCACAGACAGTTCCACACATGGTGAGAAGGAGGTAATAGAAGCATTGGCTTCTATTACCATGGCATTACCATGGAGCCACATGAGGTTGAGCAGGGAGAAATAGGGGAAGGAGGTGAGAGAGAGAAAGAGAGAGAGAAGGGATGGGGCACCTGCTACCATAAACATCCCCAGATGATCTTCTGCCAGCTGGGCCACAACTTCCAGCAATGTTGGATGGCAATGTACGATAATGGCAATCTGTAGTAAGTCCCTGATGTCGGTGGAATACTGAAGCATGGCAGGTGGGAAATTATGTTAGCACAGACTTAATTTTGATTCACTTCACTTTTGCTTTTCAGCTTTTGCTTGACTCGTTCAGTTACACACAGACATGTGCTCTGGTTGTGAGAGATCCTTTATCTTTGCTTTCTGCATCCTTTTCTATTGTTCATCATGAATGCAAAACACACACACATTAATCAACAACAGGTGTACTGACTTTGCCACTCACCTTCCCTGGCCCTGCCTTATATTCACAAACTGATGCTTGGCCATGCCCCTGCTGGTACACAGTCAAATGATGAAATGCTCCAGTACCACTCAGTTAATGATGTCATTGCCGTTGCACTCTTCTGCCAGCAGCCACCATCAAGAGGCATCTTGAAGCTTTTGGGTGAAGGTGAATGGGCATCCATGCTCACTGAGTGCCAGTGCACACAAGGGCTGGCAATGCAGTTCCAGGGTGCAGCTGACCAATTGCAAAGTCACCTACTTCAAGTCCTGATCCTCTAGCAGGTTAGTGACTGAGAGCTGATGGGCAACGAATTGGGCTTCCCCTGACAGGAACTTTCGTAAGCTTTATGGCCCTAATAAATAGACAATATTATTGTACGTATTTAAATATTGTAATAAAATAAATATCTTCAGTGGGGGTCAGTGGAATTTATTTAAAATTTAAAGGGGTCCCTGGCTATAAAAAGTTTGTGAACCCCTATTATATATTATCCACTTATGTAGAGCATAAATATGCTTTATGTTACCAGTGTCAAGTATGTCCCTGTTTTTTGTTCTTTATCTTGTTGCAATTTTTATTGTATTTTTCAATCACAGTTGAGTCAGATTCCTAAAATTCCTAGTGTACTTGACGTATAAAGTAAGAGTCTGAGCATGATTTTTGGTGTAGTTGCAAAACTCAGCCAGCAAGTGGGCCAGGATTTGACATCTACATACTTTATTACAATACTACAGAATGCCTGTATATTCATTCATTCATTCATTTTCTATAATGTTTATTCATTGCGGGTCACGGTGGAAGCTGGAGCCAATCCTAGCTGACATTGGACAAGAGGCAGGGTACTCCCTGGACAGGTTGCCAATATATCACAGGGCTAACACAGAAAGACAGACAACCATTCATGCTTATGAGCAAGTTAGAGTAGCTGGTTGACTAAATCTGCATGTCTTTAGACTGTGGGAAGAAACTGGAGCACCCGGAGGAAACCCATACAGGCATGGGGAGAACATGCAAGCTGCACACAGAAAGCCCTGGTCAACTGGCAGGTTGAATCCAGAACCTGCTTGCTATGAGGTGACAGTGCCACTGCACCACCAAGCTGCCCTGCCTGTCTATTTTGAAAAAAATATATATTGTTATTTTTCTGCTCTTATAGTATGTTAAAACTGTTAAACACTGAATAATCACTCTATATTTTGTTTATACATTAACATATGCAAATTTCTCTAAAATTAAACATTGTTTTCTACATTTTGCTACATGGAATCAGTTCTGGAGTCTTAATCTAAAGTTTTATATTTTATATTAAATGTGTCATGGCTAGACTTTCACATCCAGCATACTCACTTTAAACTTCCATATCAAACTGGCACAGCTACAGCATAGCATCCAGTCACTTCTGCCTTATATATGTCTTGAGGTCATGAGTCTGGACATGCTAAATGGAATATTTTGTGAGCAAAGCAACATTTTGACCTTTTTTTTTCTTTTTCTCTGAGAATTAATCATTCTCTCTAGCATTTCTTTGCAAAATAAAAAAAAAATCATTGACTGTTGATAGCATTATTTTCTTTTCAGTGCTGCTTAGGGCCCCATTTCACTGACGATCTGGAAAAATCGCACGAGACCATGCGCAACTATGATCACAGCTGTGTTTTCCCATAGCTGCATGCGAAATCCATATGACCTAAACCCATTATTTTCTGTGTACGCTTTGTGTTTGATGTTATCTCATTCAACCTTCAATGTATATGCTCTACCTGTGTCCTATACACGCTGTGGACACTGTACATACGCTCTACTTGTGTCTATCCACTCAATCTGATGCGATCTTAACACGACCAAGGCTCGTTCTGTTCAACCAATCTGCGATCTCTCAGTGATCTATCCAAGCAAGTGCGCGACCTTGGCCAATCAAGTCTCAATCATGGCTGATCTAGCTATGTGCAAGTCGCAACGTACCCTCAATCAATACGATTTAGCCTGCGATATAAACATTCTAGCCTCACTTTGTATGCTCAATTCTCAATCTTTTCTAGACAGATTCTCACCTGAGCTACGCACAAATTTGTCGCGGTTGCCGGGATTTGCGTGCGACCCACTGCGACCATATAAAAACGACCAGTGATCGGTGGCTGACCATCAGTTTTTGACCAGCCTCCGAAGGGACAACATGGACCCAATCACTGCATCATGCTGTTATGCACCCTATTTATATGACATTCAGTAGCCAGGGATGAAAATAACTTTTATTTCTTGCCAGTATATTATTTTGATTTATAGTGTGTACGCGCACCGCGCACAGGAAAATACACCTAATTATTTATTATTGTCTCACACCTAATACACCTAATTATCTATTATTGTCTCAAGCATTCACTAGGACTTCTTATCACTCAGTAGTAATTTTTCTCTGCGTTGTTATTTTCCAGATGTCCTCTCTTCCTTTATCTTATCAAATATATCGTTGTGGTTTTCTGTTGCTCTTTTTGAATTCTTTGTATTCCACGGGTGTGTCAGAGCATTTGGGAAAGTGCGTGCCCTCTAAGTGCCTGTGTTCAGCATTCAGTGTTCAGTTAATGTTTCCTGATAGGCTATTTAAAAATTACTTTGATCAGAATTCATAAATCGAGTGGAAGTTGGGGCAAAGACGCTAGATTACTGTTTGGTTAGAGTGAGCAGAGTAGGCTACCAATGCATGGCATGTATGCTGAACACAGGCACTTAGAGCGTGCACACTTTCCCAAATGCTCCGACATACCCGTGGAATACAAAGAATTCAAAAAACACCAATAGAAAACCATAACGATATATTTGATAAGATAAAGGAAGAGAGGACAACTAGAAAATAATAATGCAGAGAAAAATTACTATTGAGTGATAAGAAGTCCTAGTGAATGCTTGATAAGTAGACAACAATAATAAATAATTAGGTGTATTTTTTGGTGTGCGCTGCGCACTATGACTCAAAATAATAGTAACAGCATTTCACCCCTGGCGATGGTTGATCTTTATTGGTTGAAGTAGGTCACACTTTAATCCTCTTTAGAACCCAATCATGCCCATGGGAAGAATAGGGAGCGTACGGGTCTTGGGTAAGTCTGGGACAGGTTGCGCAGAGCGAGGCTTGAGTGCAAAAGAGTGAAGCTAGATTGCACAGATTGAGTGAGTGTCGAGGACTGGCTGAGCAGCACAACCATGCATGCAATCAGTTCTCACTTGAGAAGACTGAGCATCACTCATCCCCGTTCTAGCCTTGATTGTCTCTCGACCAATGCATCCTTTCCTCGACCTTGTTCGCTCTTTCGACGCTCTCTGTGAGACTTTTAGGTCAAGACTCAGTTTTTTGACGTCAAAAAACCGAGCTATGATCTCTTTGTCGGGGAGACCATCCCTCAATCACACGCAACCACAGAAGACCAAGGTGTGACCAACCCTCAGTCAACCATCGACTGCATACGACCTGCGGCGACCAAGCCTCACTCTGAGATCGCAGCTCGGTCTTCTGGGAAGATTTCTCAGTGAAATAGGCCCTTTACATTGAGGATTTCTTGTATTATCTTCATTTCTTTTGTTCTGCATCTCTGGGTCTGTATTTGTGAACCTTATTTCATTGCTATGTTTTTTGCTGCTGTTGTTGTTTTTATTTTTAGCTGGATGAAACTGAAGTCAGTGGAGGTGAGTGTCGCAGGGTTGGTTGTGTTTCCCTGAATTTCCCCAGTAAAGAGGATTCTTCCCCCCAAATCTGTGTGCATTTTATTTTTTTACTTTCTCATGCCTCTAGTGTACAGTAGTAGGAGGTGGGGGTGTGGCATAGGTCCTCCCCCATGGTGGACACACTTAAGTTGTGCAATTACCCCCTGCCCTGTCTCTTTTTCTACTGGCTAGCATCTGAAGTATGTGGTGTCCTACTCAGTGTTCTATTTACATATTCTTTTATCCCCACTCTTGCAGTTGTCTTTTTGTTCATTTTTAAATTTCATCTTAGATTATGCATATGCTGCAAGAGCCATTTGTTTTTGCTAAATGATATTGATGTATGGTAAAGTTAATTTGTGCACATTGGTAATCCCACATTGCAATCTGTAACATGCTAGCTGTAGGTGTGTGGTAGTTAGCATAGTTCATCAATACACTGTTGGTTGTCTGAACATTAACTGAATTGATGTTGAACAGAACTCATATTGTTTGTAGCAAAAAAACTTACTGTATTATTAATAAGTAATAATAATAATAAGTTATGTTTATATAGCACCTTTCTCAAACACAAGGTCGCTTTACATAAATCAAATCATAAATACACCACAAAAAAAGAGTTGGGGATGTCGTGGCTCAGTTGGATAAGGTGCCATACCATAAATCCAGGGACCCGGGTTCAATTCTAACCAGAGGTCATTTCCTGATCTCTCCCTGCTCATTTCCTGTCTCTACTCTGTCCTATCCAATAAAGGTGAAAAAGCCCCAAAAAATCTTTAAAAAAAAAAGAGCATTGCTAAAGAGTGATGAGTTTATTTACTGGTGGAGAAATGTTCATGAAACAGAAAAGTTTTTAGATGAGATTTAAAGTAAGGAAGAGAAGAGCAGTCATGAAGGGGTTGAGGAAGGGGATTCCAGAGCTTGGCGGCAATGGCACTGAAGGACCTGCCACCCAGGTGAATCTAGTGCAAGGAACAGCAAGGAGATTATAGCTACAGGATCTGAGAGAGCAGGATGGAGTATAAGGGGTCAGGAGATCACAGATAATTATTATTTCAATTTATATAATGCCTTTCTCAAAACCCAAGGTCACTTTACAATTATAAGGAGAGGGGAAAAAAGTCCACCAAATAGAAATCAAGATGTCATTCCAATGGTGTAGCAGTCCCACCAAAAGGCAAATGAAAACAAGTCCCACACCACCAGCACAGCCACCATGACGCCACCGGGCAACATCACTTGGAACACCATGCCATGGATCCACAAAGTGAGCACAGATGCACTGCCACACAGAGTGCTGGTATGTCCCAAACTGCCTGCATAGCTGCCGCAATGCCACTGAGCAACATCGCTTGGAACATCATGCCAAGCACTAAAGCACTACTGCACAGAGCGCTGGACAACCATGATGTTAAAATGAGCCATGAGCTCACTGTAGTCCATAACTCAGAGCATAGGCATCACCTATGGTGAACCAAGGCCTGGAGGGAACAGATGCCCAAAACTGGGTCTGGAGCTACACCACAACCAGCAGACAAAAACCCTCAAACAAAACCAAACATCAGACTATGCAAACACACACAAAAAATAAATAAGTTAATTAATTTAAAAAAAAGATAGAAAATAAAATAAAAAGCTCTGGTGAGAAGTGGCAGCCAGAATGCACACGATGTACTCTCAAATGAAAACAGGAATGTGGCTATGGCTTTCTTTGTAAGAAATTTCAGATGTAAGAAGGACCAAGTTTATGGGGATCTTTGAAGGTGAGTAGTATGATTTTAAATATAATTCTGGTCAGAACAGGTAGCCAGTGAAGCTGAGAAAGAATAGAGGTGATATGAGCAGATGGTTTGGTATGGGTGAGGAATCTTGCTGTAGAGTTCTGAATGTATTGTAATATTTGAAGGGATTAGTAGGGGGACCAATGAGAAGGGAGTTACAGTAATCTAGGTGGGATATAATGAAGGAGTGGACCAACATTTGAACATCACTAGTGGAAAGAAAGGGGTGAAGGCAGGCAATGTTCCAGAGGTGGAAGAAAGCAGTCTCGGTGAGGGATTTAATGTGGGGGATGAAGTGGTTTACAGTACCTGTTTTATTTGGCAGGAGCTGTGATGTGGCTTGCTCACTTCATGCCTGACTTTGTGTTTTGAATGGTATGCCATTCTGTTTTATTGTGTTCTACTTATTTGATCTATATTGGTGCTCTTTTGCTACTGGCTAGTGTTAGAGGAGCTGTGATGTGGCTTGCTTGCTTTGTGCCTGACTTTGTGTTTTCTTTTCTTTAAATGTATCGGTGTCAGAGCAGTAAAATACAGCAGACCCAGCCTGGTTATGGCATCTCTGTAAATCACAAAATGCAGAGAAAGAGAGAGGCTATTCCATTACATGTGCACTGTTAAATAATGTCAGTAAATACAATGTTACACATACAATGTTACACATACCTTGTCATTTCCATTGTGAAACTGCCACTAATACAGTTTTGTAATTGCTGTAAGTATGGGAAAGACACACTGTTCCTGAATCTGTTGGTCCAAACTTTGACAAGCAGTAACTACCTCTAAGCTTAAGATCAAACAGGGCTACACAATTTGTCATATCTGTAACTCTGGACAGATAACACATATTTGAAATGTCTTCTAATGCAATAAAACCATTACTAGCACTGCATTGACACAATGTGTATGCATTCTCTTTTGTGTATCACTAAAATGAAAAAATTAAATCTTCTCGCCTTTCTCCATTTATGAACACAATAAGGTATGCTGCACTTTCTAATGTCTGAAGTACATTTTTTGCCCTTTGTTGCTGTTTAATATCACATTATTAACTAAGCAATACTGTACACTGCAAGGTCCTGCACCTGATCTCTGTAAGCTTCCTGATATCAAAATGAATGACTTCAACAATAGTCGACAACTTGTATTCCTTCACAATCATAGCTACACAAGGCAATTATGGCTCAGATGGTAGAGCAATCACAGGGTCTGTGGTTTGATCACTGGCTTCTGAAGTCTACATGTTGAAATTTCCTTGGACAAGTTACTGAAACCCAAAATTGCCCCTAAAGACTGTGCCACTGGTGTGTGAGTGTGTGTGAATGCTTATCTCCTAAGTTGAGCAGCTAACACCTTACATATTGGCCTTAGCCACCAGTGTATGATTGTGTGTATGATGTGTGAATTCTGGTTTGATTTGTGAAAGTGCTTTGAGTGAACACTACAACTAGAAAAGCACTACACAAATGCAGTTCACTTAACATTTCCACCAACTGGCTACATGAAACATTCAAATTACCTGACATTTTCAATATGTGGTCTACATGTGATGTGTCAACCTGCATCCTGCCTTGACCCTTGACATGCACAGGGGTGCAAGGACCCATTCAATACTGCTTGCAGCTTTAATTTAGAATGTGCTATAGGCCTGAAACACAGGAATGGATGGATATTAACAAATGAAATGAAGTTGATCAGACAAAACATTAAATATTTTGGGTTAATTCTGCCTGCAATGAAATACAAGTCAAAGTAAATTGAGAAATCACTGCTCTTTTTTTTTTGTATTTTCCATACCATCCAAAGTTTTTTTTTTTTATTTGGGGTTGTAAATAGAGAGACAGACAGACAGATTTTTTTTTTGCAAGTTTCGGTAGCTAGATTAGTTTTTACAGGGTAGAGTAGCTAACCCTGTGCCAAACCCCCAACCTGGAGGACCAGGGAATCAGTCTTTGTCGGGCCTCTACCCTTCGACCAATCCGGCATGGGAGGCCCTACCAGGAGTCAAAGACTCCAGCCAGTGCAGCTCTAGGGGTCACAGAAGCACACAAGCAGCCTCACCACAACAAAGTGCCGATTCCACTGAGGCCAATGAATCTCGAGAAAGTGCCTTCTGACTGGCTCAAGGGTATTATCACTAAGATTGGACAAAAGGGTGACGCATCGTACTGTGAGAACAACCGCGGTATCACACTACATTGTACTGCTTCTAAGCTGTTTCAGACGATCATAATAACGAGACTGTCAGATAGTATTGAGTCCCTGCTGCGAGAGAATCAATGTGGCTTCAGAAAAGGTAGATCCTATACAGATCAGCTGTTTGTGCTTCAGATCATAATAGAACAAGCCTTGGAATACAACCTCTCATTATACATCAACTTCATTGACTTCAAGGCAGCTTTCTCTCGCTGTTTCTCTCGCTGTTTTCTCTCGCTGTTGATCACAAATACATCTGGTCTGCCCTCCAACATTACAGATTCCCTAAGAAGTATATCAGCATCCTCCAAGCTTTCTATTCCGATACCATCAGAGCTGTGCTCATAGGTGACACCCTAACTGACTGGTTTGACATAAAATCTGGAACTGGTCAAGGTGACATTCAAGCCCCTCCTATATTTAATATAGTGTTAAACTGGGTAATGGGACATTCTACGGTGGAAAGATCTGTTTCCAAAGGCTTCTTACTCCAAAAGTGCCGTAGTTCATGTCACGTAGCAGTGCATATTTCTGATCTTGACTACGCAGATGATATTGCTGTTCTTGACAGTTCTAAAGATGGGCTGCAAGAGGTCACCACCAAGATCTCCGACTTTGGAAGAGAAGCAGGTCTCCGAATTAATGCCAAGAAGACCCAAACTATGACCATCAGGAAGTTTCACAATCAATGCCCCCTTCCTGAAGACGAGATGCTAGAACTTATGATAAATGGTGAACCTCTGGAACAAGTGAACCATTGTAGATATCTTCGTTCTATAATTTCGAGTGATGGCTCCTTAGATAGAGAACTCAACACAAGGATCATGCAAGCCTCCAGTCTCTTTAATTCTTTGAACAACATCTGGCATCATTCCAGGATCTCTATTGACACCAAGGTTAAGATCTTTGAAGGTGGTATCCTGCCTATTCTTCTGTATGGCTGTCAGACCTGGGCTCTGAAACAGTGGCAACAGGACCATCTAGAGGCCTTCCAGAACTCATGTCTCCGATGAATTTTACGACTTCGCTGGTACAGTATGACTTCACACCTAACAGTGAGCTGAGAGTAAAGACAGGTTGTCTACAGCTAAGCCTGAGGCCTTACTTACAGCTAAGCTAGGCCTTACTTCGCCTACATTACCTGGGACACATAGCACGCATGGGCAGTGCAAGAATACCCAGGTATTCTCAGCTGGAGATCATCCCATGGGACATGCTTTGTGGGTCATCCCCGTGGATAATCTGCTTGTTAGAAGATGATGTTAAATCCCTTCTTGGTGAGGACCAAGATTTTCTTACAGTGTGTCAGTTGGCAGCAGATAGAAAAGTCTGGAGAAATCTCCTAAACCTCTTTATACAAGAGCAGGCAGACTCTGGTTGACCTTACCAAGTACAAGTAAGTATGACAGACAGATAATTAATTTCAATGGGAAACATTTTGCTAGTTTTTCTTTAATATCTTGAAAAGTATAGTGTAGAAAAATGAAAATGACATCTGCTTCAGCAAAATGCTTCAAAACTCACTGTATGGCATTATGCTGAGAGCACAATGCCCCAAGAACATACGAGAACTGAAGACAATTGCAGTAAAGGCCTGGAAGAACATTATCTGGGAAGAAACCCAGTGGTTGGTGATGTCTATGTGTTCTAGATTTAAGGCAGTAATTGACTGGAAAGAATTTGCAACCAATTAAGAAAATGGCAATTTAATTGAGGATTAGGCTGGATTGTCCAATTACATTTGGTCCCTTGAAAAAGAGGGAGACCAGCATCTGAAATGTGCTGTAACTCCTATACTGTTCCCTAGATTTGAACTTAAATCCTCTTTAAAGTTGAAAGTAATGGGTGTGATGTTGAGCATAATTATAAACCCTTTCTGCCCTAATGAACAAGGAAATAAGTTTGAAGCTTTAGTTACTAATTAATAACCAGACCTGAAGAAAACTTGGATGTGAAGAAAACAAAACTTAATATAATATGCCTAGGAGGGGGATCAGAAAAAATTTAAATTGTGTTTACAATAAAACAATTTACACTACGGTCTGTTGTAAGGTGTATGGCAACGCCACAAGAGAATTTGACATTTAAAATTTGGGGCACATATTTTAGGACCTCTGTTGGCCCCCTTGCAAACTATTGCATGTGATCAAGGTCAACATATTATTTTGGGGGGCAACTGTAAAAGACTAAGATTTAAGGGTTATGTTGTCCTCAACATTGTTTCTCAGACCAGAAAAAAAAATGTGAAACTCGAATGTGATTTTGGAGACTCTGTATATCATGACTTTTAGGACAATCTCTACAGATTCAGGGGTCATTGACCCTGAAGAATAAGCAAAGTCAACATGTCCTACTCTGTACTCTGTACTCCCTCATGCTTTCTGTTTGACACACACCATATCATTTTGTGAACAGCAGACAGAAGCTTCTACAGCTACAGCTGATATAGCTTCTGTAGCTGCTATAGAGTGAAGGACAGAGGACACAGTGCCCTCTTTATTAGGAATAAAATATGAATACTGCATATGACCCCACTTTACTCTCAGAACAACTCCACTGGCATTATTCCAAGGTGTTGGAAATATTCCTTTGAGAGTCTGTCTAATGGTTGAAACATAATTGCTGCAGATTTATCAACTGTACAACCCCAATTCCAAAAAAAGTTGGGACACTGTATCCTAAGAAAGAATTCAGAAACTGCAGAGAGAGAACAGGCACAGAAATCAGAAAAAGAGAGAGAGAGAGAGGGAGAGAGTAAATAAAAACAGAATGCTATGATTTGTGAATCATGTAAACCTTATATTTCATTGAAAATAGTACAAAAGCAACATGTCAAATGTTGAAACTGAGAAATTTATTTATTTTTTTACAGTAAATATATGCTCATTTTGAATTTGATGTCAGCAACACCTTTCAAAAAAAATTGGGACAGGGACATATTTACCACTGTGTTGAATCACTTCTACTTTTAACAATAATCTGTAAATTTTTGAGGAGACCAATTGCAGTAGTTTTGAAAGAGAAATGTTGTCCCATTCTTGCCTAACATACAATTTCAGTTGCTCAACAGTTTGGGGTCTCCTTTGTTGTATTTTGTGCTTCATAATGCACCAAATGTTTTACAGGTATGGACTGCAGGCAGAATAGTTTAGCACCCAGACTCTTTTATTAAGGAGCCATACAGTTTTAATGCAGTATGTGCAGGTGAGTTGATAGAATACAGTTCTAGTATTGCTTATCACAGACATCCTCAGCCGAGTACCCTTTTTTTTTTTTTGCTCCTTATCTCGGTACACTCTCCAGATGGTGGGGCAGCAATGGGGATCAGGCACTACTTGTCTGTGATGGCTGCCATGCTGACTCATTGCATCTTAGTCAGAGCCAACTGAATGCTCTCTTGGCAGCTTTGCTCAGAGCCTGGACAGCAGTCTTTCTAGAGCTTCCCTTGATGCTCAAGCATTCTCCAAAGTGACTGTGCAGGACACCCCTGCATCCAACAGTCAACTGTTGTTCATCTTTGTTGGGTATAGTCATCTTCCAGGTCTTTGTACTTCACCAGCTTTCTTTCAAATGCTTTGTCTATTTTCTCTTCCCAAGACACCATCAGTTCTACCAGTACAATCCTTCTGTGAGATTGTGATCAAAGAGCTACATCTGGCCGGAGGTTAGTATCCACCACATCAGGGAAGACAAGTTTCCTTCCTAAGTCTACTCGCATCTCCCAGTTATTTGCCTCTTTCAGTAGACTAGGGTTTCTGACTGTTGTAGTCTTCTTTGCTCCCTCCTTCAGAAAGGATATATAATGGGGTCCTATGGTGTGTGGGCTTCTAACTTTATGGCATTCCTTCTCCAAGATATCTGCCAGTACTCTTAGCACCTGATCGTGGCGCCATCTGTAGCGTCCTTTTGAAAGAGCTAACCTACATGAAGATAGGATATGCTGCAGTGTGCCTTTTTCTCCACACAGTAGGCATGATGGGTCATCTGTCAACTTCCATCTTTGGAGGTTTGCAGGGGTTGGTAGCAGGTCATATACAGAGCGGAGCAGGAAACTGAGCTATAGTGGTTCATACCACCACAACACTGGCCACGTCAGCACATCATACCACCACAACTCTGGCAGGTTCCAGACATGGAGCACGGCCCCATGAGGACAGTTGAAAGTCACACCTGGAGGACACTCAGCACTCTTACAGTAATGCTTTTATGGCTGAGGACTATAGTTGACTTGCTAACTTTAGGACTGCAGTTGTCATGAACAGTTTT
>JAPEIY010000009.1:2348307-2361327 GCA_026122135.1 Cathorops aguadulce | reverse complement strand
TCCTCCTCTGCCAGTTAGACGAGGCTGGTGTATATAACTGTATCCAGGAGGACTCGCTTCATTTAATGCTATATATTAATTTGGCTTAATCCATGTTTCTGTTAAACAAAGTACATTAAACTCCTGATCAGTAATGAGTTAATTAACAATGAATAATAATAATAATAATAATAATAATATCAATTTATATAGTGCCTTTCTCAAAACCCAAGGTCGCTTTACAATTATAGAAAAAAAAAAGTCCACCAAATTGAGGTCAGGATGTCATTCCAATGGTGTAGCAGCCACAGTCCCACCAAAAGGCACACAAAAACAAGTCCCACACCGCCAGCACAGCCGCCACGATGGCACCGGGCAACATCACTCGGAACACCACGCCATGGATCCACAAAGACGCACAGACGCACCACCACGCAAGAGTGCTGGTATGTCCCAAACTGTCTGAACAGCCACCGCGACACCACCGAGCAACATCGCTTGGAACATCACGGCAAACACTAAAGCACCGCTGCACAGAGCGCTGGACAGCCGCGATGTTAAAATGAGCAACAAGATCACTGCAGTCCTTGCGAGGAGCACCGGTATCACCCATGGTGAACCAAGGCTTGGAGAGAACCGACACCCAAAACTGGGTCTAGATGTAAGAAAATCTAATATTTAATAGTCCCACCTTTAGATCAAAGGTGCTGGCAGCGGCTGTACAGTCAGTATGATCTAATTTTATATTGATTAGGTTTCTGGAACAAACTCTCTGAATATTTCTCCTTTTTTGTTGAGCTCAGGGAACAGACACAATCTCAATGTAGTGGACCCTGAGTGACGACTCTGTGCAGCTAGCAGACAGTCGGTTTAGCCTGTTTGTCTGCTCCCCGGCCTTGGCTCTGGATTGTCAGAAATTAACTAGGCCTGTTCTGAGACTATGACCTATGCTGAAGGAAATGAGAGCAGCACCTTCCCAAGTGGGATGGATACTGTCAAGGCTCTGTCACTAACAGGCCAGCAGTGCCCTCAAAATTAGCCCAATTATCTATAAAGCCAACACTGTTTTCAGAGCACCACCTGGACAGCCAGCAGTTCAGCGACCATAATCTGCTGTAAGCTATATCGCCACGCCGCATTGGGATGGGGTCAGAGCATACTACAGCATCAGGCATTGCCTTCGCTAATTTAAACACCTCTACAAAGTTACTCTTAGTAACCTCAGACTGACAAAGGCATATATCATTAGCTCCTGCATGGATAACTATCTTTGAGAACCTATGCTTGCCTAGGACCCTAAGATTACCTGCTATGTCCGTCAGCCTGGCTCCCAGTATACACCTGACTAAAGCTGCTGATGCCCCTGAAGGCTGAGCTAATTTCACATGCCGTATGATAGAGTCTCCTATAACCAGAGCTCTTTCAGGTTTCTCAGCGGGTGCATCACTAAGGAGAGCAAACCTGTTCAACACGTGATGGGGAAAGGAGTGGTGCTCCCGTGGGCGAGCCTCAGCGGTAGCTTTGGCTCTACACTTATGCTGCCGAGCCATCACCCAATCGCCCCGCTGTAAGGGCTCTAATGCCAGAGTTGGGGGGATTACTAACTCCACCTAGGGCATCCAGACTTTCCTCTACAGCAACTACACTGTTCTCACGCTCAATGCCCTTCTCTAAAGCCTGGACATGCACTTCTAACACTGTAATCTTCTCCATCAGAGAGCTAACTAATCTGCACCTATCACAAATAAAACTAATAAAGCTATCGCTAGCAACGGAGGAAGAATGACTAAACATCCTGCACTGAGCACACTGAACAGGCTGAAGGTGTGCCATGATGAAAAGATTCACGTACCTTAATTAAAGCAGATCTGATGTAGATGGCCTTTGCTTGTGGTCTTTACACACACACACAAAAAAAAACCCTTCCGGTCTCAGCGAAAAAAGAGAGAAAAAAAGACGGAAAAAAGAAAGCGAAAGTGGAAAATACAAAAAGGAAAGTGACAGTACAATAAAAATTAAGAGGATATGGGAAAATTATTTGTAGAAAAAAGTTTAAAAGATGAATAAATTAACGCCAACACTCACAGGAAAAAAGAACTTGGTGCAAACAACTCAGGAACCAGGAAGTGAACCTGTGAATTCACCATCCACTCTAAAATTAAATGCGTTCTTCCTTGGCCCATACTACACATTTCTGCCAAGTTTCATGAAAATTGGGCTGGTAGTTTTTGTGTAATCACTAGGTGAAAATGTGAATTTAATTGCATTTAATCTAATCCTTAAAGGAGCCTTAAATTTAGTAGTGTATTTAAAGCATATACGCAGAGCCATGGCCTCAATTTTTGTTTATAAATGCCTTGAAACCTCAAGAATGGCATAGAAATAGTTTTAAGCATTAACAATAAATCTAATATAGCAAGTTTTATGATTAAAATGATTAATATAGGTAGCTGTCTGAGTGAATGACCTTGACATCTGTGATGTCACAGCAGGAAGTCTATTTGTCTCATTGCCATTTTTGCTATACTAAAACACAGAGCTAACTGCATCTCCGATCTTCCATTTTGAGCTAATTTATCGCCATGCCACACAGATGTGTTCCTGGTGGGTGCAGCAACACGACAGAAGGCAGATTTATGTTACATTCATGGCCCAAGAATGTTCAAACCGCAAAGAATTGGACGCGTTTTGCAAGAAATTCACAGGCACATTTTACTGATGACTCGTACGAAACCTCTGATCTGTTGAGGAGCATTGGCTATAAGCCCATATTGAAAGAGGATGCAGTACCAGCAATTAAAGGAAAAGAAAACTACAAGAAAAGGAAAGTAAGTTCAGTTGCACCAGTTCTCCCGGAGTGTGAGCCGAAGGTTGTTGTTAAAACCTGGAATGGAACGGAAAAGGATGGGATGGGATGTGACATATCACTTGGGCAGTGACCTCCCCGTGGTTGTTGCTAAAACTGGTGATGTCCCGTCCCGTCCCGTCCTGTCCTGGGTTTTAGTAATTGCCTGAGCTGAGCAGTAATGGCGGAGTACTCATTATGGAGAATGAGTGGACCAGCTGTCTGATTTCTCTGCTGGATACACTTGCCTCAGCAGCAATATCTCGCCCTTACTGTATGTGGAAGAAGCGAATGAACGGAGAACTGAACAAACAACTGAAAGTCAGATTGTTTAAAAACAATCAGCCGCAAGATCAACCTTCAAAAAGCGAGAACACAGATGAGTAAGCTCCGACTCTCATTTGGATACAAAGCAACAACACCACTCGTTGTTCACCTGCATTTAGATTAATCCATGTAACTTGTATTGTGTGTTTAAATTACCGGTATAAGATTATTTAATTTGCTTCAGAATGTGATCATCTCAGTTCATCTGATTATTTAATTAGCCTTTTACGTTTTATCAGTGAAAATGCATGCATGTCCATGTATGTTGCATAAGTTATAACACCTATCCTGTTTTAATGAGGGTCAACCCACAATCAGTGAAGTCAAATCAGTCTTAGTCGAGCAAGTCAGTAATAGTATTTCTTACTTTCACCATACATTTTTATTTATATGACTTTGGTCTATAGCTGTAAAAGGCCTTGGCCTTAAAACCGGTTACCGCTGTGACGTCACACACTCAGGGCTGGCTGGCTCAGCAGGGCAGCTCGAATCCCAACTTTGCGGTCGATTTTAACTCTCAAAAATATTTTTTTATTCCCATTTATGCAGCATACAAGAGTCAAGGATGAAGATACTATCCACTCAGAAATGTATTTAAAAATAAAGGCTCTGCGTATCTGCTTTAAGCCATGACTTCCCTTTAAACTGATTAAATGCGGAATATGTGAAAGCACTACAAGATCCAGTTTGACTCAAAAATGGTGATAATTTAGCGACAGTTCCAGTAAAGCAATCATTTGAGGCTACACATTAAACCAGATGCGCTACTAACAAGCTTTCAGATCTACTTTACAGCCTCGAACGTGGCCAAAGCATTCCAAAGAGACAAACTCACCGAGTTCACATCAGTCCAGTAACTGGGTCAAGCTTGTCATGTGACACGGATTCAGGCGCACTGCCTGTTTTTTGTTTAACCCAAAAAGGCCAGGGTAATTTTCTGAGATTCATTCTGAGCACGAAAGCAGGGTCAAATCTCAATAAATACCCAGGCTAAAATGGTCACCTGACAATGCTACTGAATAGAAATATTACCGTGTTTGTATTTTCACTTTATTTTTCCAGCTGTTCAGTAAAGGCTTTAACAGAGTGTCCTGTGCGCATCATGGTGCACGTCGATGCTTGCATTTCGAGAATGGAACTCGTGTACGATTACTGAAAATGACGTGTGCTACTTTTGTGTGTCTTCAAACACCAGAGAAAAATCAGAGTTTGAGGCAGAGCTAAGACAGACTGCTCGTTAGGAACACCGTGTGAAAACGCTTCCCTGAACGATTTTTAAATAAAAATCAGTTCATATCCGGTTTGATCGATGTGGCCCATTCTCTAGAACCGACTCACTCTACTGAGCCTTAATCATCATCCTGCATACCCTCGTCTCTTTTTTTGACTAACAGCGCACACACACACACACCTTACTTTCTCCTGACCAATTTATATGGTGGACCCAGCCAGCTTTGTCGCTCATGTTCCCATGATCCTCAGCGTGCGGATGGCAAGAGCAGGGGTGGGAGGAGTAATTGTCATAAACCCATTAGCCAAACCCCCGTGTAAAGATTAGCTGTCATTATAGTGGTCATGGTCACCCCCAGGTAAGTGAGTGTGTGAGTGAATATAAACTCCAGGCCAGGTGTACTGTACCGTCCTGCGGCTGCCCCTGCCTCTGCTGCAGCTTTTTACGTTTGGCGTAATCGTGGTCGAGCGGAGTGACCACGCACGGGGGGGAAGTCACACCTGCCGCACCGTCGCTGGGCAACGATGTCGCCATGGGCACGGCTGCTGCTGTAGAGTTGGCTGCTGTCAACGCCGTCACCGCTGGCGAGGAGTGAGAGTCTTCATCGTTCAAAGAAGGGAGTTTTTCCCTGTGGTGAATATTAAAAAAAAAAACTATCAAAAAACACTTCTGGCGTTATCCATGATCGTAATTTGACTCTTAAATATGAAACGATTAGGCATCTGAGTATTCAGGCACTTCAGAATTTGATTCAGTGCATCAGAATTTGACAAACTTTTTTTTTTTAGACATTTGAGGCAATTTTTTTACTTAAATAGATGCTTTTTTTAATCAGTCATGAAAAACATTAAGCTTAAAGCTCATAGGCAACGGTTTTACTTTTATGCACATTTGAAATTTTATATGTTAAAAAACCCTCTGTAATTTTCTTCTGGTCGCAAGAAGTATTATTTTAATTATTACTTATTAACAAGTTAGCGCGGATCGTGGCGAATTTCTGTTCGGCTATTTTCGTGACCACTCGGTGCGTGACGTCATTTAAGCCAAACAAACCGCTTGAGTTGAGTCCACTTCCGTTTACTTACATTGCCGTTAGGCTTGAGTGCAGATGTGCGTTCAGGAATTTCCAAAGAAAAAACATGCCTTACTGTTGTGCAGTGAACTGTAACAACAGGACCGGTTCAGGAAGAAGTTTTTACCTTTTACAGAGAGAGGAGAAGAGATCAGAGAGAGTGGACTGGCTTTTTCCGAAAAAGAAGAGGCAGAGCGAGTGGGTTCGCTTTTTCCGAAAGAGTAGAAGAGGCGGAATGAGAGGGTTGGCTTTGTCCGAAAAAGGAGAAGAGGCGGAGAGAGTGGATTTAGGGCTGCATGGTATACACAGCATGATGGTAGAAGCGATATAAATTTGGCCACGGTAGAGATTTGTGCTCTGCCGTCATACCGTCGATGACGTCATTGCACCTGCCTCTGTGTGAAAATGGCTGCAAGCACAGGAACGGCAGCCAAGGAGAAGCTAGTCAAAAAAATGGTGCTACATCCATGATTTGGACGTGGTTCGGGTTTAAAAAGTCGGATGTTGAGCAGAAAAATGTCATCTGCAAAGTGTGTAGAGTAACTGTGACTGCCAATAAAGGTAACACGAGCAATTTATTCACCATATGAAATCAAAACGTGCTCAAGTATGCAGAGAGCCAGAGGCTGCGCTCAGCTCAAACACCGGCTCAGTCTACAAACACGGGAGGAAAGAAAAAAAGTTTCCCCCGCGACCCAACAACAGACCTCCATTGCACAAGCCTTTTCCAAGAGTACGCCTTATGACAGAAAGAGCACGCGGTGGAATGACATAAGAACCGTCACAACACACTTGTGCAAAGACATGGTCCCTTTCCAAACGGTTGTGTTTCTGGCTAACAACCTATAAAAGAGGATGGGAACTTGGGAATCAAGTGAACTGGAGTAAACACTAAAGTTCAGCATTGCAGCTTGTGATTTTAATTTGAAATATGCTGCTTTTTGTTATTGTTTTTTTACTGAAAAGATGCCAAGTGTACTGTAAGTGTTTCTCTCTTAAAAATATATTGTTCAATCAGTCAGTGACACTTTTGCACAACAGACAAAAAATAAAAGTTTGTTCTGTGTACTTGAAGTAGTGTTATTTAGAATTGTATTTTTGTGTTCTTTAAGATGTGGAAAATGTGTTTGGTAACTTTTGCACTATTTTGGATTAGAGAAGAAAACCTTATTGTTGACAACCAAAGTTCAGTGTTTGTGTTTGCAGCTTGATTGTAATTTGAAATATGAAACCAAATGTTCAGTGACAGTTTTTGCACAAGAGAACAAAAGCCTGTTCTGTCTTTGTACTTGAAGTAGTGTTATTAGAATATCTATTTATTTGTGTTCTTTAAGATGTGGAAAATTTAATGTTTGGTGTCTTTTGCACTATTTTGGATTACAGAACCTTTTCACTGTTTTTGCCATTTGCCTGATAGAAAACCTCTCTTACTTGAAGTACTGTTTACAATATCCACTTTATTTTTGTAAGAATTTTGTACTTCTGAGGTGCTATCCTTACTTCTGTTGTTCTTCTGCACAATAAATGCTCAAAAAATTACATTACATCTTATTTTTTGTTTAAATCAATTTAGCTTTGCTAAGGGACTACAAAACCTACATTAATGCAGCCTTTAAGTGACAGCTGTGTTAGTTGTTTAAACAGAATGAAACATCCAGATTTGAGCTTTATTTGCTGACACATCTGTAACATGTCATCAGTGGCAACTGAGAAAAAGTCAAACTCCCTCCCATGCATTCTCACTTCCCAGTACTAACCAGTCCCTTAAGGCACACTGGGCAGTGCCATTCTCTGTTTCTATAGCCTTCATCCTCCCACCTATTACATACCATTTTTATGATGGTCTTTGGTATGACCCAACTGCAAGTAGAGCTTACAATCCCCCCAGTCCGGAGGCAGACACACTAACCATTCGGCCAGCTCGCAGTAGTGACTGGGAAAGCACATGTGAAAGACAATCACAGGTATGCTGAACATTAACGAGATGCATAAATATATGAACATTCTTTTTTTTCCCCCTCATCCCTTTGGAGGAAAAACTAAAAGTAGACAGACTCAGCACACATTGTCTTTTGAAAGTACAAAATACACAAAATGACAGAATTATGCATTTATATTTGCTATCTCATAGGTGTAACAGTTTGACCCATATCAGTCTTATTATGAGATCTTGGCATTGCACAACCCGAAGAGTATTTTTGTTCAGCTGTTTATTAGATTAAGCACTCTTGTCTAGTATCACGACCAGCTGGATTGAACTAAACTTTCTTTTATCAAAAACACAACCATGGCTTTGTTCATATGTAGCATAAAGCCAGCTCTCCTACTGTTAACAGCCTGTCTAATAATGCTCCAGTCTCTAGGACTCACTTGATACTATGCCAGAGGCAAGAGTTTTCATGCTGGCCTCAAAGGCCATGGCAGCCCACATACTTTTAGTGGCTCCTTACTATTTAGTGCTAACACACCAAACTACAAATTCTCACTTTTAAGTTACAGAATAAGAACCAAAGAGAATGAGGGTAGAAAAAGTTAGAAAAGTTTCCAGAGAGCCAGAGACCTCCACATGTCCCTTTGTCCTCATGTCTCCACAGTACTCAAAGCATATGCATATAGGGCTATATTCAGAGTTGGCACCTTCAGGGATTAAAGTTTTCCGGCCCCCGGCCGGATTTCCGGCCTGCAGCACTTGGGGGAAAAAAAAAAAAACCTGCGATAACTCCATGGCTTTCGAGTGTGTTCGTTCTCTGCCAATGATAGAAAGAAGCGCAACTCTCCGGGTCTGAAACTAGCAGTATTAGGCAATCAGAAGCAAAACGGGGCGGGTCTTAATACAACGTGCCTCGATCAACCGAACTTCAGGATAGTAGGCCTAGAGAGTGGCAATTCATTAAGTGGGCACGATGCAATATATGAAGACAGGGGAAAATACCCTCGCCATAGATAAGGGTCTGAAGAATAAATGGCGCTGGGCATGGCTAGAGGAGATTGGACGAGATGGCAAGCCATTTAGCAGTTGGTGTAGGAAGTTGAGTGAGCCAGGCGCTTGCTTCTGCACACTGTGCTCCAGGAGGCTCATATATGTATGCATCAAGCGGCAAAAAGGTTCTCCATAAACACGAGTCAGACCCTGGTCACAGAGCAGCTGTTCGTGCTGTCCAACACACGACGCGCTTACCAGGGGCAACAACAACTTCTGATGTACCGGCATCCATAACTGACCGTGTATGTGAATTGAAAATACGGCTGTGTGCATTTCTCGCAGAACATGACCTCTCCTTCACGCTCGCACAACCCCAGGAATTAAAGGATGTGCTGCAGTCCTATGGTTTAGGGCTGCAGCAGGTGACCAGTATTTTACTGGACAATTGTGCGGTTATGCGGGGAAAGAAGGCCGGCCTCGAAACACAGTTGCGCAGGGAGAACCCGCACCTGCTGAATATATCTGGCGACACAGTCCATATGGTGTCTAACGGTGCAAAAGCCCTGATGAGCCCTTTCAAGGCAGAGGTGGAAGATTTCTGCTCTGATGTATATTATGACATAGAGAAGTCTCCGAAGCAGAAAGAAATATTTTCGGAATTTCAGAGATTACTCCATCTTACACCGAAGAGCTTGATCAGGCCCATCAGTAACAGGTTCCTGCAGATGTTGAAGGTGTGCAATAGGATTAAAGAACTCCTAGATGTCCTAATTGTGCACTATTACCACCTACTGGATCCGGGCGAAGAACATAAATACAGGTAGGTAGCCTACAGTGATACAACGCATTGGTTCGAATATAAATGACGGATCGGGTTCATTTTTTTCAACTTTTAAATAGAACGCATTTCACAGTAAGCCTAGTCGTTTCCATGAGCCCTCTTCACAGAGAGCACAGAGATAGCTACACAGCAGATGTTCTCCTTCTTTGCTCACTCGTGACCTGCGTGCTTTTATGGCTTGTTGACAACATCCGAAACGAAATAAAAAATGAACGCAACTAAAATCCGAGTGATGAGAAGCGTTTGAAAGTCGTATCCCTTGCGCTGTCATTCCGCACCCCGTTGGGATTGACAGCTGATAGATATCCGATTGGCATTCGTAACGAAACGAGGGAAGATTCTTTGATGAGCACAAGATAATCTGACATCTCCATTATTCAGTGTTATTACACGGCTCTTTATAATGCTGTACATTGCTCCATTCACTTCAATGGGACATCCCTTCAGCGTGATGCGCAGCCCATGCGGCATCACTCTGTCGGGAGATATTACACGATAATAGCCGCCTCTCAGAACGTTATCCCTTACTTGTGGCACTGTTGTGAGGGATATCGGGCAAATTATTTGGGTCAATTAATTTTTGGGGGTGGGTTTTTTTGTTGTCCGCGAAAATAAAAGTACCTCCCTTTTTAAGGAGCTATTTTTAGAACAAAGACCCCGTCTTATATTCTGGCCACTATGGTAGGCCTAAATACCATACTGCCTCTGTTACAATCCCTTATGAGAAAATTTGTTGTAGTGCAGAATCAAGCTGTTTTTATAGTATAACTGCTTCACAGTATTGCTGCAGTTAATGCAACACATGAAACTGCCTGCTATATACTGTATGATGATATTATATGATGAAAAATGATTGCAGTATTGCCGTATTTTTTCTTAATTTAAAAAAAAAAAATAGGGATGTAATTAGTGCATTGTTTAGGGTCTATAATGCATATATAAATGCATATAAACATGCAGCCTTAATCCCCATATGGTTTTATAAGAGGGAGCATAATGTGTGTGTGTGTGTGTGTGTGTGCACTCCAGAAAGTTACTCAAACAAGTCCTTGAAAGACATGAGGTCTCGCCTCAGGAAAAGGCCAGAATAGAGGTTCTACAAGAAGAACAGGCCACAGCATCCAGGACCCAGGCAAATCAGAATCGGAAGGAACGGATATCTGTGCTATTCACAGATTTTGAAAGGCTCACAGTCATGATTGACCTGTTCAGAGGTATCTTGAATGAGTAGGAAAATCCATGGCTAGTTTACATAAACGTAATTAATTTTTTACTTAGTGGTTATGGTCCATCTCTCATGGATGACATACTTTACAGGTGTCCTTCCAACATTCCAGGCGTTTCTGAAAAAACTGCAACATGAAAAACCCATGGTGCACTTGTTGCATGTTGAAATGTTGGCACTTGTCAGAGAGCTTCTGAGTAAATTCATGAAGCCAGGAGCTATCCCCCTGACCGTGAAAGAGATCCTCAAGATCAATGTTCGGGATGTAGAGTTACAGCTGTCAAACAAAAACCTTTGTGTTGGAAGGTATGGGTACTCTGCCATGACCAAGGCCCGTGTGGAGAAGAAACTGTGGGTTGGAAACCTGTACAAATCCCTCAGAGAAGGCTACATGAAGGCAGCAGAGTTTCTGCTCAAAAATCTTCCCCTCGACAACCACATCGTCACCTCACTCTCTGCTCTGACCCCATCCCTTATACAGTGTGACTCTGTATGTTCAGCATTCATGGCATTAGGGAAGGCCTTGCCTAATGTGGTTCCACCTGAAGCACTCGGCCAACTGCAGGAGGAGGTTCGTGCCTACCAAATAGATGCTGACCTGGTACCTCTGGCCAAGACCTATGTTGAGGAAAACAGCAGGGTGGATGTGGACTGGTGGAGTCAGGTGGCACTTTTGAGAAATTCAGAAAGAGGTGTGAGATACCCAACCCTGATTAAACTTGTGAAAGCCCTTCTCACAATTTTCACAGGCCCGCTGGTGGAGGGGTCCTTTAACATAATGGATGACATACTAGAGGCAGACAGGTGCAGGATGAATGTGGAAACCTATGAGAGCCTCGCCATAATCAAGTCAACAATGAAAGCCAGAAACTGGACGGCCTCAACAATGTTGGTTGACCAGCGTTTAAGGCATTCTTGCCTTTCCTCCTATAAAACGTACCAACTCCACCTGTTGAAAAAGAAGGCAAGAGAACAGGAAATGAGGGAGAAAAGGATGAGTGAGGCCATGAGGGTGCGGTCAACAGCGGTGGCAAACAGAATAGTGAGCCAGGCGAGGAAAGCAAGAGGACCAGCTAAGGACAGTTCTAGTGGACCATCCTCTTCCTCCACTAGGCCAGCTGCCTCACCTAGACCAACTAGACCTCCAACAAAGACCACCTCCACTGCAAAAGCAAGACCTTTTCGACCCACTGGACCACCCACCTCCTTCTCTGGACCAGTTGAGCAGTCTTTATCCTCTGTTGCAGCTAAACAACCATCCACCTCCTCCTCTATGGCAGCTAAACAGCCATCCACCTCCTCCTCTGGGGCAGTTAAACAGCCATCTACCTCCTCCTCTGGGGCAGCTAAACAGCCATCCACCTCCTCCTCTGGGGCAGTTAAACAGCCATCCACCTCCTCCTCTGGGGCAGTTAAACAGCCATCCACCTCCTTCTCTGGGGCAGTTAAACAGCCATCCATCTCCTCCTCTGGGTCAGCTAAACAGCCATCCACTTCCTCCTCTGGGTCAGCTAAACTGCCATCCACCTCCTCCTCTAGGGCAGTTAAGCAGTCTTTATTCTCTGGACCAGTTAAGCAGTCTTCATCCACCTCTTCCTCTGGGCCGTTCACCTCCTCCTCTGAGCTAGCTAAGCAGTTTTCATCCTCTGGGCCACCTACCTCCTCCTCTGGACCATTCACCGCCTCCTCTGGGCCATCCACCTCCTCCTCTGGGCCAGCTAAGCAGTCTTCATCCTCTGAGCCATCCACCTCCTCCTCTGGGTCATCCACCTCCTCCTCTGGGTCATCCACCTCCTCCTCTGGACAACCAAAGTTATTTCCTCTGTTTTATGGTTCAGCCAAGAAATCCTCTGCATCAGCCTCAACTACCTCTGGAAAAAGGAAGAGTTCGGATGACTCAGAACCCACTAAAAAGAGGAAGAAATAGAGCACTTTGTGTGTTTCATTTTTGAATCTAGTTTTGATGACTCAAACCCCACTAAAAAGCACTTTGGAGATGCAAATGGAGCACTTTGTTTATTTTTTTTCTAACTATCTGATCTAAGTTATCATTTCATGTAGGAGTCAATGTTTTTGATGTTATTTATACACGACTTTCTATTTGTTTTATTAATATATGTGTATTTAATTTGCAATTTTTCTGATGAACAAAGTTCAAAGTTATTGAAATGTTGAAATTGTTGAATTATTAAAACTGTTAAAAAAGTAAATCACTGTCCTTTTAATGTACCCCAAATGCCAGACTGAATTTCATATACCTTTGTAACAGTTCACCTTGTGAGTGTATGGTCAATTTATAACCTGTTAAGGACAACGTTTAGCAGCAAAACTTGATATCAAAAGAAATGTGGTACATGTAAGTGGTACATGTAGATGGTACATGGTACGTGGTACATGTAGAATTTAGTTGCACTTTTTCCATCTACTGGCTGTTTTTGGTATTGGATTTTCAAAAGTCAAATTTAGTCTTCAATCATTCATGCAATCTTTTTGACCCTGTTGCATATTACTACCCCTTTAACCACACACACACACACACACATATATATATATATATATATATATATATATATATAT
>JAPEIY010000009.1:2182504-2196817 GCA_026122135.1 Cathorops aguadulce | reverse complement strand
TCTTGAAGGCCGATCTTGTGGCCGATTGTTTTGAAACAATCTGACTTTCAGTTGTTCGTTCAGTTCTCCGTTCATTCGCTTCTTCCACGTAAGGGCAAGATGGCAGCAATATCCAGTGAAGAAATCAGATGGCTGCTCCACTCATTCTCCATTTTCTCCATACTGAACACACTGCCATTACTGCTCGGCTCAGGCAATTACTAAAACCCAGAATGGAATGGAACGTCACCAGTTTTAGCAACAACCGTGGGGAGGTCACTGCCCAAGCAATATGTCCCGTCCTGTTCCGTCCCAGGTTTTACCAACAACCCTCGGCTCGCACTCCGGGAGAACTGGTGCAACTGAACTTACTTTCCTTTTAAAAAATAAATAAAATAAAATAAATGCTTTTCTTGTAGGTTTATTTAATTGTTACTGCACCCTCTTTCAATACAGGCATATAGCCAACGCTCCTCAAAAGATCAGAGGTCTTGTAAGAGTCTTCAGTAAAATGTGCAGAGCAGAGGAGAGACCACTTCGTAGGCGCCCAATGTACCAGTGAACTTCTCGCAAAACACGTCCAAATCTTTGGAGTTTGAACATTCTTGGGCCATGAATGCAACGCAAATCCACCTTCTGTCATGTTGCTGGCACATCTAAGTGGCATGGCAATAAATTAGCTCAAAATGGAGGATTGGAGTTCCAGTCAGCTCTGTGTTTTATTATTGCAGAAATGGTGATGAGACAGATAGACTTCCTGCTGTGACGTTATGGCCATCAACATCATTCACTCAGATCGCTACCTATATGAATCACTTTAATTGTAAAAATTACTATATTAGATTTATTATTAATGCTTAAAACTAATCCTGTGCCATTCTTGAGGTCTCAAGGCATTTATAAACGAAAGTGAGGCCATGGTTGAAGTAAATGCTTTAAATAATTGCCGACAGTCATGTCCAGATGACCTGTAAATGAAACACTGGGGTCCCTTTTAGTCCAAGGGATTGGGAATGATCGGCCCACAATTCCCTCAAAAGGAGACGGTTTGGATCTTGAATTGGGAGTCATTCTAATTTCACAAAGGATGGACAATAGGAGGTCAAGTCAGCCTCAGTAGCCCGAGTCTGTAGAAAAGCTATGTCTAGGCTGTCGGGAGTTGAAGAAAAATGAGAAAACATTGAATAAATGGGTGATTCAGAAACGGAATGGCAGACTGTAGTCAGGCAGACCCATTGCTGGAGCTGATGTAAGAGATTGTTTTAGATAACAGAATGAGTTTATCATTTCAGAAGGCCATACAGTGTCATTGGGCTGCTCTTTGAGGCAGGACTTTCTCAGGATCTTGTCATGATGAGAACAGTTTGGAATGTACCGATGACAATAGTTAATGAGTCAAAGAATAGACAATATGGCAGTCCTATTTGAGGGAAGAGCCACCTTGAGCATCACGGAGAATCTATCAGATGAGAGACGGTGCTCACCTTAAGAGATGTCAAAGCCTAGGTATCACACCAAGGGCTGACAGAACTGCAGCTTGGACTATGAGGCTTTAAAGCTACACCTAGCCATTTCCACAAAAAGAGCCAGAGAGCCTTGTTCACACTTGGGCCCCGTCCACACGAGTACGATTTTGATGGCTCTGCATAATTACTTTATCGTTTCGTCCAGACGAGTCTGTTTTTCTTGAGGTGTGAAAACATTTTTTTTTTTTTTAAACGCATCCCAGAGTGGATAAATCCTAAAATGCCGGATCGCTGGACGGAGAAGCGGATATTTTCAGAAACTATGACGCATAAGCCCCACCTCTCTAACCTTTAACCTCAGGTGCCACCGCTAGACGAGTCATAACAACGGCGGACTACAGGCTTGTGCTCACACTACAGAAACAACTCAGTCTATTACAGCTGTTATAACAAAACCTTCCACTTTTATTTTACTGCAAGGAGCAAAAAATCTTCCCGTGTTATGAGCTTGTTTTGAAAACAGCACATGACCGGTATGCACATGCTCCGTGACGTCACTTCCGGGTTTAGTGTATTGGTCCCGTGGCGTCACGTCACCACCTACAGGCCTGGCAATGTACTACAGCGTTTTGGGTCATTTCTAGTGAATCGAAACGGCGCCGTGTTTACAGGGATTTTTTTTTAAACGACAGCATATTGGGTGAGGCCGCGTACTCGTGTGGATGGGGCCTTAGTTTTAAACATGTATTAAGTAGGCCTATTTCATGTAATTGCCTAATGTTCATCACATATGGGATCACCCCACAAATTCACAGGAGCAGCACATTTATTTATAATTTTGTCAACTAATGTTAACCTCGCGCCTGGTTAACTTTCACCTCTTCTTGACTAGTGGTCATTCATAACCCAGGAACAATTCTGGATTTGTGTGTAACTCCACTGGTTTTTGGTCAATGAAGTGAAAAAGAAACAAATGTAAACTTTCTTCAGAGGATGTTTTATTTTCAGCGCTGCTCACCATTCCCTTGTTTTTGTCTCGTCCCTGGGCATTGCATGAAGTGTGTATGGTGCTGGACAACATGTCTTGTGAGTCTGTTTGTGCTCAAAACAGATTCCATTCATAAAATCGTTAAAGCATATACCATTTATAAATGATTTATAAATGCCTTGAGACCTCAAGAATGGCACAGGAATAGTTTTAAGCACTAACAATGAATCTAATATAGTAATTTTTATGATGTAGGTAGCGGTCTGAGTGAATGACCTTGACATCCGTAACATCACAACAGGAAGTCTATCGGTCTCATCGCCATTTCCGCTATACAAAAACACAGAGCTGACTGCAACTCTGATCCTCCATTTTGAGCTAATTTATCGCCATGCCACATAGATGTGGTTTTGGCCAGTCCAGCAACATGACAGAAGGTGGATTTATGTTGCATTCATGGCCCAAGAATATTCAAAATGCAAAGATTTGGATGTGTTTGTAATGTAGCAATGGCAGAACAGACACTCGCAGATTAAGAACAAACTCAGGGTTTTAATAGACACAGTGAGAGAAGGCAATATAAAATAACCAGGCCAGGTCAATACCAGGAAATCCAACTGAGTAATGAGGGATAGACAAATTGTGGTCATGAAACGGGTGAGAGTCCAAGAACCGGAAATCAGGAAAACACATGCAGAATAAACAAAAAGGGCTAGGCAAATTGGAGTTGAGAAACAGGTGGAGATTGAGAAACCGGGAAGTGAGAGAAAAGAGCAAACAAACATAGGGCTAGGCGAAATGGGAAGAAACCGGAAGGCAAAAAGGGTCATACACGGAAATGCAATCAGACACGAACGCTCAGTAGGCTCACGAAAAATGTGGAGGCAATACTGTGCAAAGAACTAAACAAATAGAGGGGTATAAATACAGACATATACAAAAAGGTACAGGTGATAACAATTAGAACTCGGGGGAGCCACTCCTAGGAAGTGGCTCCGGACTGGTGGATTGGGTGCATGTGGTAGTGTCAGGTGTGTGAGTGGGATTGTGGAGTCCAGAGTGTTAGGTGAGCCTGGGAGTGTGACAGTACCCCCCCCCTCCAAGGAGGCCGAGGGACGAGGGCGACCATAATGACCACCATCCACTGGAAAAAACTCGTGAGTGAGCCTTCAGAACTGCCATGGTTCTTGACAGAGGGTCGTCATTGCAGACAACCCTTGGGACCACTGCTGTGCAGACTGCTGGGACGGCTGGACACATGGCACCTGTGATGGCCCCGAGGCTGAGGCGCTGGTTTCTCTGGATGATGCTGACGGAACTCCTCCACCAACCCCGGATCCAAGATATCTCATGTGGGAACCCAGCTATGCTCCTCAGGCCCATAGCCCTCCCAGTCCACAAGGTACTGCAGAATCCCACCTCTCCTTCTGAAGTCCAGCAACCGGTGGACCGCATACACCGGGGTACCTTTGACATCCACAGGTGGTGGGGGTGTGACATTGGGTTTGGCCTCGTCCAATGGACCTGGAACAACAGGTTTCAAGAGGGATAATTGAAAAATGTTAGAAACACGGTAATGTACAGGCAGATCCAATTTATATGTAACTTCATTAATTCTCTGGAGAATTTTGAGTAGTCCTATGTACTTGGGTAATAACTTTCTACCTCCCTCAGGAAACCTGAAGTCCCAGGTTGACAGCCACACTCAGTGCCATGGTAGGGGTGTCCCCTCTATGGCGATCTGCCTTCCTCTTGTGTTGGCGGAGGGCGTTCTCGACCTGCTGGTGGGTCTGCTCCCAGACCTGCTCGCTCCATTGCATCCAACTGTCCATGGCCAGGTTGTCAAAAGGTGTGGCTGACCATGGCATTAAGGGAGGTTGGTAGCCCAGCATGCATTGAAAGGGGGTGAGGCCAGTAGCAAGCTGATTAACACATGTTGGGCTATTTCAGCCCAGGGCAAATAGTTCGACTCCAGTAATTGGCTGGGTTCTCATGACAGTAAGGTCTCAAAATCTTTCCCAGTTCCTGGTTAACCCTCTCACATTGACCATTAGACTGGGGTTGGTAACTGGAAATGAGGCTGACATTAACCACCAGTCTCTCAAAGAATGATGACCATGTGAGGTGACTTGGGGCCCTCAATCAGACACTATGTCTTCTGGGATACCAAATAGATGAAACACATGATTAAAAAGGGTCTCAGCTGTCTGAAAGGCACTGGGCACGCTAACGAAAGGAACAAATCTAACCCCACGTGAGAACCTATCCACAATAGTCAGAATGACCGTGTAATTCTGTGAGGGGGGGAAGATCAGTGACAAAGTCTATTGCTACATGGGACCATGGGCGAAAAGGGACAGGCAAGGGCATGCATTTACCGGCAGGACGAGTTTTGGGTGTTTTTACATTTGGAACAGGTGGTGCACAAGGAAACAAACTTATGGATATCAGATAACATGTTCTCCCACCAATATATGCCAGCTAATAACTGGTGCATACGGGTCTCACCTGGATGGCCAGACAACAGAGAGGAATGGGCCCATGTAATTAACTTACCCCTACATTGAGTGGGTACATATTTACTTCCGACAGGACAAGACTCCAGGACAGGAGTGACAGATAGTTCTCGTTCGATCTCTTCATCTACTTCCCATCAAATGGGGGTGACCATAATGGATAGGGGTACTACATTGACTGCTTCCAAGGAGGCTTCGGGACTGGGATTTATGCGGGACAGGGTATTGGCTTTTGTCCTACGGGAACCAGGGCAATAAGAAATGGAAAAATTGAACCAGGAAAAGAAGAGGGACCACCGGGCCTGACAGGGGTTGAGCCATTTAGCTGACCATAAATATTCTAGGTTTCTTGTGATTAACATGAGGAAGGGATACATAGCTCCCTCTAGCCAATGGTACCATTCTTCAAAAGCTAGTTTCATAACCAGCAGTTCTCGATCCCCAATATCATAATTACATTCAGCAGGGGTCAGTTTATGAGAGTAGAATGTGATAGGATGTAGTTTACAAGGGTCACCTACATGCTGGGACAGCACCGCCCCAGTGCCCACCTCAGAGGCATCTACCTCAACCATGAAAGGCCAAGTGGGATCAGGATGCTTCAGGATAAGGGCGGTGGTGAAGGTGACTTTGAGGGCTTTGAACGCCTCCTGCACCTGGGGGTTCCACAAGAGTCGCTTGGTACTGCCCTTCAATAAGATGGTAAGGGGAGCTGCAAAACTACTGAAGTTATGAATGAATCGACGGTAGAAATTAGCAAACCCAAGGAAGCATTGGAGCTCTTTTATGGATACAGGGATGGGCCAATTAGTTATGGCTCTCATTTTCTCATCATCCATAATGACACCTTCCGGACTGATGACATAACCTAAGAAGGAGGTAGAGGGGAGGTGAAGCTCACCCTTCTCTCCTTTGATGAACAACTGATTCTCAAGCAGACGCATGAGGATGGAACATACATGACAAATATGGTTTTCAAGATTTGGGGAGTAGATCAAAATATCATCAATGTATGCAATGACATATTTGCCAAGCATGTCCCAGAGTATGTAATTTACGAATGCCTGAAAGACAGACGGGGCATTGTATAACCCAAAGGGCATTACCAAATACTCAGGGCAAGAGGTAGGAATATGGTTTCATGATTTGGTTTAACCCATGATAGTCAATGCAGGGCCTAAGTCTCCCATCTTTCTTGTTAACAAAAAAGAACCCTGCAGCAGTGGGGGAAGTAGAAGGATGGATGAAACCCTGTTGTAAGGCCTCCTGAATATACTCCTCCATAGCTTTCTCCTCTGCCTGAGTAAGTGTTTATACCCTAGATTTAGGTGGGACCGCACCATCTAGTAACTTGATAGAACAGTCATATTCTCTATAAAGAGGAAGCTTGGTAGCATTCTTTTTACTAAATACTTCTAGCAAATCATTATATTAGGGGGGTACGGAAACTATGGCATTGTCATTGGGGCTTTCTATAGTGGTAGACAATACCAGGGCTGTGGGAAGCTTGAGACAATGATCATAACAGTACCTGGACCATGAGAGAATTTCCTTATCAAACCAAGATATGACAAGGTTATGATTTTTGAGCCAAGACAAACCTAAAATAATAGCATACTCACAAGCGTTTAACACAAAAAAAGAATCTGTTCAGAGAGCAAAACACTGACAGTCATCTTGATGGGTTTCGTGACCCAGATAAGTTCTTCTCCAACTGGGTCCCCATTGACAGCCATAAGTCTCAGTGGCGACTCCAGCAGCTCCACGGGAATGGAGCTGCTCCACCAGCTCAGTGTGGATGAAATCCCCCTCAGCTCCGGAATCAATTAATGCTGGAAACACATAAACAGACTAAGAGCAGTAAACGGTCACAGGCAGGAGGAAGGACTTGGAAACCAACCCTTTAGTGGATGCACCCACCACATTAGCTTGTGGAGCAGGCTTCACGTGCTTTCCCGGGGTTGATGCCAAAGTGCTGCATCAATGGAGTTGACAGTCACTTAGGAGGTGACCTGCTGCTCCACAATAAAGACACAGCCCTTGATGGAGATGTCATTGCCTCTCCTCTGCAGAGAAATGGAAGGAGTGACATTGCATGACCTCGGGGATTTCTGGCTCCTGAAGAGTCTGGGTTAGTGGTGGACATGGGTGATGAGGAGCCAGTGTAGCAGCTGGGGCCGTAAGGGATTTACACTGACCTCTCTCATGCTTCAGTTGGTCCAGGCGAATGGTGAGAGAAATTAGCCTCTCTAGGGAAAGGCCGTTGTCCTTGCATGCCATCTCTGCTAGTATGTCAGGGTTCAGACTGTTGTGAAATGTTACTAATAATGCCGGCTCATTCCAACCACTCCCAGCCACCAGAGTGTGGAATTCCAAGGCATAGTCTGACACAGAACAATTATCCTGATGTAAACAGGTACGTGATTCCCCTTGAAAGCGACCATCATTGGTGTGATTGAAAACAGCATTAAATTCTTTAATGAAATTGTCATAAGTGTCAAAATGGACAATGTGGTAGCCCAGTCTAAAGCCTTGCCCATAAGGTGAGAAATAACAAAGGAGATGCGAGCCTTGTTTGAGATCTGGGGGGAATTTGCAAAAAATATAGGAAATTGTAACAAAAACCCTTTACACTGATTTGGTGAGCCATCAAATTTATCTGGCTTGCTGACAACAAATGAACAGGTACCTGCCATGGGGGGAGCAGCCTGGTTAGTGGCACTGGGTGTGCTGGGGAGGCTGAGTCGTTGGAGTTGAGTTGCAATTTCTTTCATGCTTTCAGCAATCTGTACTAACTGTTTTTGCTTCTCACCCTGCTGCTGAGTAAGATTCTGGATGGACTGGGTCATGGAGTCGAAACGCTGGTGATGTTGTCCAAGCATCTGTCCTTGACTGCTAAGCACCACCTATAGCTCTGTGTAATCTGCCGTCTGCATGTCGGCACAGTATTCTGTAACGCGGCAATGACCGACCAGATGCTCACGGATTAAGAACAAACTCGGGGTTTTAATAGACACAGTGAGAGAAGACAATGTACAATAACCAGGCCAGGCCAATACCTGGAAATCTAACTGAGTAATGAGGGCTAGACAAATTGTGGTCATGAAACGAGTGAGAGTCCAAGAACTGGAAATCAGGAAAACACAGGCAGAATAAACACAAGGGCTAGGCAAATTGGAGTTAAGAAACAGGCAGAGATCGAGAAACCAGGAAGTGAGAGAAAAGAGCAAATAAACAGAAGGGCTAGGCGAAATGGAAAGAAACCGGAAGGCAAAAGGGGTCATACATGGAAATGCAATCAGATACAAATGCTCAGTAGGCTCACAAAAATGTGGAGGCAATACTGTGCAAAGAACTAAACAAACAGGGGTATAAATACAGACATAAACAAAAAGGTACAGGTGATAACAATTAGAACTCGGGGGGAGGGTGGATTAGGTGCCCATGGTAGTGTCAGGTGTGTGATTGTGGGAAGTGGAGTCCAGAGTATTAAGTGAGCCCGAGAGCATGACACCCCCAAAATTCCATTTTAATTCCAGCTTGTAATGCCACAAAACAGGACAAACACCAAGGGGGCTGAATACTTTTGCAAGACACTATATGAGCTAAATATATAAATCTGAATCCCAAAACACTTACTGTATATAGTATATGTATTGTGATACACCTCTTAAAAATAGAAAAAAATAATATGAAAAGGTTTCATTGATTAGTATGTTTGTCATCTTTGACAAGTGTCTGTTGTGACCTGATTATCTGGATTATTTACTTAAATTGGTAGCATAAGATTCATTAAAGTGGGTTGTGGATTTACTCATTCATTCTCTATTCCCAGTCAAGTTTACCTTGCCAGGTGATGCTGTGATTACTGGTGCAGGGCTTTCAGAAACTTATAAAGCAGTGGAAGTCCATTTTCATTGGGGCAAGAATGGTGGACCAGGATCAGAGCACACTATTGATGGAGAGCAGTATCCTATGGAGGTCTCTCTCTCTCCCTCTCTCTCATCAAAACTTTTCTTTTTATCTCTTTTGGCAAAATGAACAGATATTTTTGTATTCCAATTAAATTTAAACTACTACTAGCACTGTTTTTTGCCATACAAACTGGTCCTATTGCAAGAGGATAATGATGACCACAGCAGTGGTTTTCATACTTTTCCTCGTTAAGTAAGATTTGGTTCAGGTGATTAAGTAAAATGAGCTGTGCTTGTGTTGGAATCCCAGCACACACAGGAACGAAATGGTAGCCATACATAGAGATGCTGATTTAAAACTGAAATGGTCTCTTAATTTTTTTTCCATATATTTTTTCCATATTGCAGTGTGTGTGTGTAAAATATATATGAAATAACACTGCGAAATAGCATTGTTGAAAGTTATTTGGTGGAATTTCTTGCCTTCTTAATGCATTTGAGACCATCAAACAGTGAATAATAAAAACAAGTAAATAGCCCTATTTGACAATGACTCAACTAAGTAAAGAGAAACAATAGTCCATCATTACTTTAATACACATATAAAGTGTATTTTTAAATTAACAGAAATAAAGAAAAAACATTGAAATACAAAGTGTATCAAAACTTTTAACCATTTCATATTGTGTATATATATATCTCCCAATCAGCCATAACATGAAAACCACTTACAAATGAAGTGAATAGCATTATCTCATTAGAGTGGCACCTGTCAAGGGGTGGGATATATTAGGCAGCAAGAGAACCGTCAGTTCTTGGAGTTGATGTGTTGGAAGCAGGAAAAATGGGCAAGCGTAAGGATCGGAGCAACTTTGACAAAGGCCAAATTGTGATGGTTAGATGACTGTGTCTGAGCATCTCTAAAATGGCACAAAACAGAAAGGTGTCAGCATTAACTTTTTTTTCTTTGCATCTCAAAAAATTTGAATATCATAAAGTTTGATATCTTTGATCAGTTATTTAAGAAAGTGAAAGTTTCACATTTTCTTGACTTGTTTCATGTAAACAAATGTTTTGAGCATTTTTTTTTATTTTACTTTTGATAATTATGGCCGACAGTGCAAAAAAAATTAAAAATGCTCTCAAAACAGAATATTTCATTTTAAATTTGAGTAAAACAGTACATACACAATATATAAAACTGTGTATTTCTTGGTCTAGTTTAGTACACGCAATCACAATCATGGGGAAGACTGCTGACTTGATAGTTGTCCAGAAGACAATCATTCACACCCTCTACAAGGAGGGTAAGCCACAGAAGGTCATTGCTGATGAGGTTAGTTGGAAAAGGTGCACAAGTAACAGGGATGACTGCAGCCTTGAGAGGATTGTCAAGAAAAAGTTGATTCACGAGCTTGGGAGAGCTTCACAAGGAGTGGACTGAGGCTGGTGTCCATGCATTAAGAGCCACCACACACAGACGTCTTCAGAAAAGGGGCTACAACTGTCACATTCCTCATATCAAGCCACTCCTGAACCAGAGACAACATTAGAAGTGTCTTACCTGGGCTAAGGAGAGAAAGAACTGGACTGTTGTTCAGTGGTCCAAAGTTCTCTTTTCAGATGAAAAGTAAATTTTGCATTTCATTTGGAAGTCAAGGTCCTAGAGTCTGGAGGAAGAGTGGAGAGGCACAGAATCCAAGGTGTTTGAAGTCCAGTGTGAAATTTCCACAGTTTGTGATGATTTGTGGTGCCATGTCATCTGCTGGTGTTGGTCCACTGTGTTTTATCAAGTCCAAAGTCAACACAGTGTCTACCAGGAGATTTTAGAGCACTTCATGCTTCCATCTGCTGACAAGCTTAATGGAGATGCCGGAGTTCCTTTTCCAGCAGGACTTGGCACCTACCCATAGTGCCAAAACTACTACCAAATGTTTTGCTGACCATGATATTATTGTGCATGATTAGCCAGCCAACTCACCTGACCTGAACCCCATAGAGAATTTCAGGGATTTGTGAAGAGGAAGATGAGAAACCCCCAACCCAAAAATACAGACAAGCTGAAGGCCGCTATCAAGGCAACCTGGGTTTCAGTAACGTCTCGTCAGTGCTACAGGCTGATCGTCTCTGTGCCACGCAGCATGGATGGTAAAGGAGCCTCAACAAAATACTGAATGTGTAAATTAACATATTTTTCAGAAGTTGGACATTTCTGTATTGTAAATCATTTTTGATTGACCTTTAGGAAATATTCTCATAATTTGAGATCCTGGATTTCTGACTTTCATGAGCTATAAGCCATATTAGCACCAGGTGGCATGGTGCTGTAGTGGTTATCACTGTTGCCTCACATCAAGAAGGATCTGGGTTTGAGCCCAGTGGCTGACAGGGGCCTTTTTGTGTGTAGTTTGCCTGTTCTCCCCATGTCTGCGTGGGTTTCCTCCGGGTGCTTCGGTTTCCCCCACAGTTCAAAGGCATGTGGTTAGGTTAACATGGGGCGGCCTTGGTCTGAAGTGCCCTTCAACAAGGCACTTAATCCACAACTGCTCCCTGGGCACTGTAGTATAGCTGCCCACTGCTCCGAGTATGTGTGAGTGCTCATTGCTCGTGTGTGTGTGTGTGTGTGTGTGTGTGTTCACTGCTTCAGATGGGTTAAATGCAGAGGATGAATTTCTCTGTGCTTGAAGTGTGCATGTGACAAATAAAGGTTTCTTCTTCTTTATCCCGTGGTGCTGCTGGACCCTGATTGGTCAGAAAGTGTTGATTAATTCTCTCTAACAGCAGCTCCGACTTTAGAGCAGGTTTATGTTAATGCCCTTGTTCTAATAATAGTTGGTATGATGAGGATTTCTTTAAATGTTTCTGGAAGGAGTCTCCAGTATCAGCACTTTATAACAATCAGAGGTGAAGCTGGTGTTATAAGTTTTCTGACAGACAAGTGTGTATACACACACACACACACACACACACACACACAGATTTACATAGTGACTGAGTGTGAGCTCACAGTGAGTAAGTGAACTACACACACGATTTGGAGGATTAAATTAATTCAGCTTATTAATTGTGTAATAGTAAAAGTGTGTATTAACAATGACTTTACATCTACAAATTATTACTGTTTTATATAAAATACACGTCGTCAGGTGGGAATTATCAGCTCAAGTCCTTATTTAACCCTCTGGGGTCTGAGAGTATTTTCTGGCATTCTGCTGTAATGATTTTGGCATGCTCTGATTCTGTTGTCAATTTCAACAAATCTCAGTATTTTCAGTCATGTTGATTTTTTTTTTGGCATTCAGCACAAGTTCAGCTACAATAATATCTCTGTAGTTTGTATGTCATGATTGTACTTTTAAAAAAAAAACAGAAATGAAGATGTATAAATAAGTTTTAGAACTCTGTTGAAATGTGTGTAAAAACATGACCTGACCCATTGTGTTGAACTGTTTTGGTCACTTGAGGTGATTCTGTTCAGTCTGAGGAATGGATAAAGCATAACTTAAATCTGCTCCATTGATTTGGACAATTAACTGGCCATCAAAAAAAGTTTGTCCTATTGTTTTGGGATAAAGGGTTGGCAGTGGAGGGGTATTCAATGAGAAGGGTAAGTTTTTCCATTCCATTCAATGAGAAGAGTGAAAAACCCTCCAGCTACTAACTCGTAATTCCATCAGGTCAAGTCCTAGTGGGGAAGGTCATGTTTTTTCACACATTCCAACACAGTTCTAAAACTGCTCTTTACAACACCTTAATTTATCTGGTATTTGACTATTCAGGTATTTGACTATTCAGTGTGTCTTGAAATTGACTCTTATACGATTTTACTCAGTTCAAAGCCACAATCAACTCTGTTATTCTGTTACACAATTACTCTAATTTTGCTCCAACTCTAAATTTTACTCTCTAAACTCAAACTAGAGCAAAATTAACTATTTTGACGAAAATACTTCTAACTCTGTAAAAATTACTCTGTCGTGTTTCCTGCACTACAGTGCGTGCACGCATATCAACCGATCTGCTCATCAGAAATAGAAGTAGTATTTATACCTGAGTGGATCTTCGGCTGGATCAATTCAATTCAATTTCAATTCTTTTATTAAAGGATAGCCCCTTGAGATGCAACATCTCGTTTTCGAGGGGGTCCCAAAAACACCAAAAAACAAAGTCAAAGTGGTTTAAAAAAAAGGCACCACTCATCATCAGTGTCTCAGTTCTCAAGATTGAACTGAATTGCTGTTCTGAATCATCCAAAGCGCAGAAAATCCACGTGCAACAAGTTTTACCTCCAAATAGCCTGAACTGTGTCTGACAGATTTTATCCTGTTTACGGTGGGCGTTCCTGAGAGAAACCAATGGAAACTGAAAGAGTGGAAGTGATTATCATGCCGTTACCCTGGGAATAGTCTTTTATGAACGCGTAAGTGTGTGCTCTGCTACAACACTGGTGTGAGTAAGGAAGGGGACAAGTTTTATGTTTCATCTAATTTAGGTAATTTAAAAACTATATTATTATTTGGCAGTGGGCACACAGGAAAGTGTAAAGTTTCTGTCAATATGCGTATCATGCCTGTGTGATTTAAAAGCTCACAAAAATGTTTATCTCAATACATGACCTACTCATTCTAAACCTGTGGAGCTTCGCCGGCGAAACTCTTGACCCCAGAGGGTTAAGTGCACTTTGTAGGGAGCTGTAATCAAGTCTTTTATACTCTCAGTGCACTGTGTGTCGAGTAGGGAATTGCTGAGAGCTCAGGAAGTGCACTACATAGGGTGTAAGGGGAATGCTCAGTACACTTCAATTACATGTTCAATCTCATAAAACAGCCTCAACATTTATACATACATACACACAGGCGCACACTGTAACACACACACACACACACACACACACACACACACTGCGATGGGCCAAATCATCAGTCACTTTAATCTGTGTGTGTGTTTGTTGATATAATTGCAGGTCAGACACTTGTACATCTGTGACTTCCACAAAAACTTCATTCAGAGCGTGCGCAACAAGCGGAAGAGGAAAACCAGTGATGATGGAGGAGAGTCTCCTGATCACGACGTCGAGGTTCCAGAGGTAAAACACACATGTGAAAAAAACATTGTATTTAAGTCTGTCATCTATAAATATAAACACAGCTGGAAGTAGTTGATTGTGTGTGTATGTGCGTGAGACAGAGAGAGAGAGAGATTTGGGCAAAGAGGACCATTCCCCTCCACACCCTTTTTTTAAATTTTTTATTATATAGTATACAACCCCGATTCCAAAAAAGTTGGGACAAATTGTAAATAAAAACGGAACGCAATGATGTGGAAATTTGAAAATTCCATATTTTATTCAGAGTAGAACATAGATGACATCAAATGTTTAAACTGAGAAAATGTATCATTTAAAGAGAAAAATTAGGTGATTTTTAAATTTCATGACAACACATCTCAAA
>JAPEIY010000009.1:1570150-1580600 GCA_026122135.1 Cathorops aguadulce | reverse complement strand
TTTCAAAAAATACCGCTTTCACACCTCGAGAAAAACGGACCCGTCTGGACGCGAGGCCGAAATGATAAAGTTTTTATCCGGAACCATCAAAATCGTACTCGTGTGGACGGGGCCTGGATCTAATACATGTGTATATTTTTGACTTGGTCTGATTTAGTGGTTGTTTCAAAGGATGGGTTTAGGTTCTCAGAGATGTTAATCAGACTGTGTGTCTGTGTGTATCTTCGTATGTAATTGTACCTAGTAAATCGCCCCTTAAATAAGCAGTAAGGCTGCTGTAGTCATGCTGTGTGCGTACTGGTGTACAATGATTGCAGGGGGCAGAGAGGAAAGAGCAAATGTCAGAGGTCATTGCACTTGAAGGCCTGTCTCTGTTGGGGGAGCACTGCTGTGAAGACCTCCACAAGCTGCCCTATTAGCCAACCTTTAACCTCTGACCCCTGAGCCTGCAAATAAGCCCTCAGGCACGGACTGCGAACATGCTTACGCATCGCTAATCCCACATTTATACGCTGTGTGCATTTGTAATGCTTGACTAAACCCTACACATATGTCAAACAAGTCTGGACGGTGCATGACATGACGTATCCATTGTGTCATTTAAAGCACTGATATCGTGTATCACAAGCTATTTTTAATTATTCCAAATTCAGATAGCCAGACTGCTTTTAGAAAGGTTATACTGTACCATCTGAATCCTGCTGCTTGGAGTACTGCGTGGGTTTAATGTTTGGCTCGTTCACTCCCTCGGTGTGCTACTGAATGGTAATGCACCTCCAGCAGTAGAAAAGCCATTCAAATAATGTAATGGTCACTTACTGTAATGTGTTCTCATTCATATGCAAATTTAGCCTTGGCCCAAGCTGCTCTCTTGACACTCACTAACACCAGTGATACCACATTCTGCACCGTTTCCATGTTTAACTGGTGTGGTGTACGGCGTTCTAATGCTTTTTGACTTATATTAGTATTTTTATTCACACAATCAATGGATAAAAGAATTGCCCCATTCTAGTTGGCCCGATTCAACTGTGTAGACTGGTGAATTTCACATACAGACAGGGAGGCAGGGGGAAAAGTCTAGCTAAGTCAAGCTTATTGTTATTCCTATGTGTGATGTGTTTACATTGGAATGAAATGTACTTTCTCTGGGACCCTAGTGTGACTCAATATACAGCAGAACACAAGGTTTGGAGGACTTTCACGTGATGCCATCGTGGATTTGTTTATGCGGCCATAGCTTTGCGTTTCACAACGACTGGCATAAGCGTACAGGAGTGACTGTAAGGCAAATTCAGTACATCTACAAATAAATTTGTAGAAGTTACATTTAAAAGAACAATGCCAGAGACCTGTAGTGCTTTTGGATGTAATAACGGATGTGGAGATAAGCCTGGTTTAACGTTTCATCGCTTCCCGACAAACCCAGAAAGACAAGAAAAATGGCGAGCTGCAGTTAAACTGGAAGACTGGATGATAAGAAAGCATTCCTGTGTGTGGAGAACATTTTACTGTATATCAGGTTAGTGTGAAAGCTCTGCGCACCATTAAGCTATATATCAGTATGCGTGCACTGGACACAATGTATTTTTTTAGCCCTAATGCTTGGCTTGACTAGCAGCATGTTTGTTATGGACTGATTATGTAGACTCGGCTAAACATCATAAAATATGCTAGATCTAGGCCCTGGCTTGTTTATTACTACTGGAAGTCCATGTTTGAGCTTACCTTGTCATAATAAGGTATTTTTCTTTCTCAGGAATTTCCCATAACATTCCAACACGAAACCTGCCTCGAAATATTAGTAGGCATGTGTACTTTTGTAAGCCTTTAACATTGACGGTGTATTTAGAAGTCCCAAATATTAAATAGTTCAGGATGTCATAGTGTCCCAAATTCGGTAGCGGGTTTGCTGTACACTTTTCAAGTGGAATAAATACATTTGTGGGTAAATTAAGAAGAAGAAGCCTTTATTTTTGTCACATATACACTTAAACACAGCAAAATTTAATTTGCATTTAATCCATCTGAAAGCAGTGAGCACACGCACACACACACCCAGAGCAGTGGGAAGAATAAATAATAAACAAATACATTTATGGGTACATTATATGGCTCTGTGATGCCTGCATGTTTCAGCTTTTGGATGTAACGCAATCTGCTGGTATGGTCTAAATTTTTAGCAATTTCAGAAAGATTGTACTGACTGCAGTCCATAATTTTCATTGTTAACTGTCTCGGCTATGTTTCTTCATTTACCTGGCAATATGGCAGACGCTGCATGATAAACAAAAATCTGTGACATCAGTAAAAAGCCCCATATGGACCTTGTGCGCCTAACACGTCTCCTCATGGGGACGGAACGTGCTAGTTCATATGTGTGAAAAGCGTTTTGTGTACTTATATTGACTAAATTGGATCAGACTCACCGCTCGTTGCAGCCTCTTGGCTCGCGCGGCTCCGGCTCGCTCCTCTGGCTCACGGTTCCTCGCCTTGTGCCTCGCCGCGGTTCCTCCGCTTCGCTCCTCCACCGCGCGCTTCCTCCGATTCGCGCCGCGGTCTCGATGCGTAGATCATATGCGAGCAGGATGGTTTTATTGTGAGTGGCTACTGCACATATATAGGAGAAGACTTCTCTGGGAGAAGTCTGCTCACACGTAGCAGCAACACTTCCTCCTCCACTCTTGATCAGCGGGGAACCGGTAAAACGATAAACCCTTTGTGCTTTTTCTGTTAGAGCACCCTACTGCCACACAACAAGCCATTCTGACTGAAAATTTTAATCAATCTCCAAATTTCCCCGTGTGAAGTGAGCTGCAGCTTGATACTCAATATGGTGGATAGGCAAACTTGACCTCTGACCTATGACCTTGGTGCGCAAGGTCCATAGAAGAGTAGATTGTATCCATGGTGCAAGTGCCCTTGAGCAAGGCACCTAACCCCCCAACTGGTCCCCGGGCTCCGTAGCATAGCTGCCCACTGCTCTGGGTATGTGTGTGTGCTCATCGCTCACTTGTGTGCACATGCGTGTGTTGATTGCTTCACATGAGTTAAATGCAGAGGAGGAATTTTGCTGTGTACATATGACAAATAAAGCCTTCTTCTTAGTCTCATTGTGTATATTTATCAGAAGCATGTCCTTCAATGATAATCTAGGTTTGATGCATATTAGTGTTGGATAAAAACAACCAAGTTCATAACCAGAAAGACTAGAGAGCAGGTTTGTAACAAGTCAAGTCAATTTATTTTTATAGCGCTTTTAACAATAGACATTGTCACAAAGCAGCTTTACAGAAAAACAAAGATTTTAAACATATGAACGAACAAAATGTATCCCTAATGAGCAAGCCTGAGGCAACGATGGCAAGGAAAAACTCCCTGAGACGACACAAGGAAGAAACCTTGAGAGGAACCAGACTCAAAAGGGAACCCATCCTCATTTGGGTGATAACAAATAGCATAATTATAAATAACTTGCTTCTATAATTATGTCCTATATGATAAAGTGCCATTGTGTAACCAGGACATTCATTATAGTTTTAACATGAAGTCTATTTTGTTGTTTATCAGCTGTTCACTGATGAAGACTTGAGTGCAAGACGGTTCATGACAACTGCAGTCCTCAAGTTATCATGGCAATTGTAGTCCTAAGTCACTGTAGCAAAACTGCAAATGTCCAGAGCCGTCTTCTAAGTGTATCTTTAGACTGTCCATATGGGGCCATCCTCTACAGGAGCGATGTGATGAGAACTCCAGCCAGATGTTGGGCATCAAGATGGCTCAGGCAGGTCCAAAGAGCAGGAGAGACCAGCATCACTGGTCTCAACAAGGATTGAAGTGCTCTAGCGGGTAACTAAAAGGACACTTTTCAAACTTGTGAGTATCTAAGTAAGTAAATAAACAACAAGTACAAAGTTTGGAGTGTTTTCTTTTTTTTTTCAAGTATAGCTGTACATGTAAGAGAAGAGAGCACACTTACTATGTGAGTGTGTAACGGCGGCCATGAAGGGCTGTTGGCTCATGTGGCTGTGGGACTGTTGCATGAGGCTCTGTTGGTGAGAGCTATGCAGCTGCTGTGAGAATTGTACGGGCTGTAGCGTAGCCAGGCTTCCTGCCACACTGTTGATTACTGGCACCGTCTGTGCCTGTGATGTGCTCAGACCTGGACACAAATTTACACAATATTTATGATGCCACTGATTCCACTCCTGATTGGAATCAAGCACATTAAAGGAGAGGAAATACAAACATTCCCAGACCATCATGTTTGCAAGACTGGGATTGACAACCAGTGGCGATGAATATGAAACGCTGAAGACAAAGTAAGAGAGAGCACTCACCCTGTGCAATGGCCATGACTCCAGAAATGGGCATAATGAGGTTCTGTGTTTGCTGGTGAGCATGGTGGGAGCTGTGGATGTTGGTCAAGGTGCTAACCGGTGGAAGACCTCCACCTGATACTGAGATCTGCCACGAGAAAAACACAGAGACTCAGTCAAAGGATGTCTAACTACCATTAGGCAAGGGACTGCATTCTAGTACAAGTGCCAAACTCTTGCTTCCTAAACCTTAGATCAGTTATCAGTAAAAGGATTGAGATGGTTTTATCAAAAGTTCTGCAGTGGTATCTTTTAAAACATGAATAACAATGGGTATTTTTGAAAAGGCTGCTGGTTATAGAGGAGACTTTGCTCAGACACCTGTCTGAGGGCAAAGATAAGCCACAATTATCCTCCTTTCCTCCTCATGCTGATGAAGGTTCTACTCACTGATACAAGTGCACTAGACAGTTCCAATGAATTTGAGTCAGAACATAGCGAAATTAAACAAGTCAATATCTCTGATATATAAAGAAGATTAGAACATCGAAGGTGACTGAAGTTTGTCTAGCTGAAAATTCAATATTTGGATAGAGCAGGGGGTGGGGTCAGATGTTCTCCTCCTGCAGCACCCCAGCTTAATCGAGCATTGCTGTCAGACCATTTGCCAGAGTAAGCAAAGCTCCACCCGCTACTTCTTCCTCCGTGGCATATAATCAATAACAACAGAATGTTTCTTTGTCAGGTTTATTGGCATAGCCATGGTCATGCCCTGCTCATAGTAACACCATAGCTGCCCTGTGGCACACAGTGGACTAAACCTTACTGTCTACTGGAGTGTCAACTGAAAGAAGAACAATGCAGTGTTTGTTGGGCTACACAGCAGTCAATGCCAGTGGCTATCGGGGGCCCTGTTCAACGTTGCTGTATCAAAAGTAGGCCTTGGCTTATCTTATCTGAGGCAGGAGTGGCCAGGTGTGCTCACCATCTTGGCGTCAGGTGACAGCAGGCCGTGGCTGGGGTCCAGTGCTGCAGGAGAGACCTGCTGCAATACAGACTGGCTACTCGTCATGCTGTGGTGATTGATAGTGCTGGAGGAGGTGACTTCACTGGGACCCTGGTTGTACCTGACAGCTGAGGAGACAGAGAGAGAGACAGAGAGAGAGAGAGAAATTACTTTTTGAAGTTTGGCTTGGCTTGCTGGATGTTTGTCACACGAGTCTACACAAGTCTGTGGAAGAGATTTGGGCCTCTCCATGTGTTTTCACATTAGCAACAAGTTGCCAGAGATGCTTCTGTCTGCCTTCTGGCCCCAGACCAGTTAAAGCAGCGCAAACAAACTCCACTCCAGATACATGCTCAACAGAGTCAAGGCCAGTGGACATGTAGCCTTTCGCTCATAACACCACAAACTCATGGTGGCCTGTGCGTCCCAGGCCACTTTAAACATTCTCTGGTTTTACTTTGAGTAAAAACATACACGTTTTTAAATTCAAAATTGAAGATTCTTTTAATGGGATAATTTAAGTCTCATGTCAAGTTCTGGGAGTCTACTTTCCAGAGATTTCAGTCATCTCTTCTGTAGTGGGTGTTTGCAAATCCCAGCCTCCTCTGACCAAGCAAACATTAAAAAATCAATGTCAAATACTTCTGTTGATATGCAGTCAGTACCTCATTTAAGCTCCAGTATCAATCTGACAGAGACATCGACTGCGATTACCTAAAATAACACACCAAGAGCAGGATCTTTGCAAGCCCTAGAACTGACCAGACCATGACATAGATCACCTAAACATTGCCACACATTACGAAAGGCACATTGTACTACACAAATATCATAGGCATAGCAGTATGAAACACATACTTCTAAGTGGCAAACAACTTTTTTTTTACCAAAGTGTCAATGACCACATTTCATCCATCATGTGGTTCATTAGCTAGACATCAGACTAGGGTTTCTCCACAGAAGGCCACAAACCTGTTCCTGCATGCAGCCAACTCTCTCACAACTCTACAGCATCTTGTAAACACCGATAGCAGACAATAAAGCACTCCATCGGGCCCATGGACCCCTGACCACACAATGGACCAACCACCATAAACAGACTTTATTTTATAGGCCTATACCCTGTAAAAGTGTCAGGGGGAGGACGGGGCTATTCACCGGGGGCATTGTCTGCCTTTGTCTGCTATTCACCTAGGATGCACAGACTGCTGCTCTCTCTCTCTCTCTCTCTCTCTCTCAGTGAGGCTGGTGTGTATGTCTGATCCAGGCTGACCAGCAGGAGAACTCTGTTTCCAAGACAACAAGGAAGCAAAATATGGTCTTTGACATCATAGGGCAGGAGCAATGCGGGACAAAAACATCAGATGCCAGAATCAAGTCTAACTATGCCCAGCTCAGAGTATACATTAAAAAAGTTGTAATATACCTGTTCAATTGTCAATCCTTGATCTAGAAACATAGTGGAATAAGCCAGATAAAAAATACAGAATCCAGAGGATGGTAAGTGCAGAAGGGGTGTGGTAGCAGGGAGTGGGAGCAAGGACTAAAAAGCTTCAGTTCTCCCTGGGACCCATGTAATATCAAAGCCCTGGTGCCCAACCCCAGGCAATAGTCTTTACAATGCTGCTGCATATGAGAGACCTCCTGGGTGTGTGCAGGACGTACATGTCCTTTCAGCATGGCTGTGGGCTTCACGGTAAGTGTGGGGACAGCTGAACCCAGGAGTTCTGTGCAAAGGTCATCCAGAAGGGCACTGCACCATAAACTACAATGTCCTACACCATGGCCCACCAGTTGAGGGGAATTATTTCATTAAGAAACTTGAAATTTTCATCATCAGAATTGTCCATGAGTCTGATTTGAAGATTTGATAAGTTAATGTGGCTATCAATATTGGGGCTATCCATTCATGGTGTAGAAGTATATAAATATATCTGCATTCCACTGGAACCCAAAACAGAGATAAAGAAAAGAGCCAAGATCTCAAATATGTAGTTCCTAACTTCTATACCCAATAGCATGTTAAGATCAATAAAAGGTCAATAAAGCTGTAATAAGAGAACTGACCCTTCAGTGACCTTTTCCTTCTGACCTAGGCTTGATGTGATTTGAGAAAAGGGGTAGAAAAAAGGGGCTTCACCCACAACCAACTTTAGCCACAGCAGAAGGAGTGATCAGTCCTGTCTGGTCAAAAAAAAGACCCAATACTAGCGGACAGCTCCTGCTGCTCTGCTCCCGTCCCAGATTCAACTGCCATACTCTAGTTCATAAAGGTAGGGGGAGGGTTCTAGCATCTCCTCCCCTACCCCAACAGAGATAAATGAACCTAGGTTACAGTCACTTCTAATACACCATGGACAATGGGGCTTCCTGCTAGGAGAGAGTAAAGAGAGCAGGGGACAGGGGAGCCCCTTATCAAAGGTCTGGGAGATGTAGTAGCTGAGGGTTTTAATTGTCAATTAAGCATGCATAATACAGACTGTGTCTTAGCAACATGATGAGGGAAACCTGCTGAGCCATTCTTGTTGGGTCAGGCTTCTACACTGAAAAACATCTGATGCTGCTGGCAGGATGCCTTGTAAGCACCCGAACCCCCAGCTAAGGAAGAGCTTAGTAGAGTAGAGTCTTCCTTTTGTGAAACCAACACCCCTACGCCTTAGTCCTTAGTTTCTGTCCCTTTCCAACCTAACACAACACCCCGGTGACCCTGCCTCTCCTTGCAACCTGGGGTCATTGACTGGCCAGGTGTGCAGGAGGGAAAATCCATAAGCAAACAAACAAGCCCCTCACAGCCAACAGGTATCCACAAGATTAAAAGTATGTTCAAGGAAAACAAGCAATCTCTTCTTTAAGAAGAAGCCTTTATTTGTCACATGCACACTCAAGCACAGTGAAATTCATCTCTGCATTTAACCCATCTGAAGCAGTGAACACACACATGCGCGCACACACGCACACATGCGCACACACACACACACACAAGTCAGCAATGAACACACACACACATACCCAGAGCAGTGGGCAGCTATGCTACAGCGCTCGGGGAGCAATTGGGGGTTAGGTGCCTCACTCAAGGGCACTTCAGCCCAACCTCAGGCAAAAGCTACCCCATGTTAACCTGACCACATGTCTTTGAACTGTGAGGGAAACCGGAGCATCCAGAGGAAACCCACGCAGACAAGGGAAGAACATGCAAACTCCACACAGAAAGGCCCTTGTTGGCCGCTGGGCCCGAACCCAGAACCTTCTTGCTGTGAGGCAACAGTGCTAACCAGTACACCACCGTGCAGCCTTTCTGGATCTTTCAACACAATTTTTTATTATTTTAGTGTCTTGCTATTTCAGGCTAGGTCAATGTATCTAACTGGGTATGTGCTTTTTTAGATAAATCAGAAGAGAAGCCAACAGTAAAATGATGACCTTATAGGGATAACAGTACTACTGCCATGTTGTTATCCTGCTTGTTTGACCTGAGGCTGACCCTGGTGCTGATCCCAGGTACGTGTGGATTGTCATAAAGGCATTTCCAGAGCTGATAATAGAAAATGCATATGTACTGTGCACTCTAATTAAGAACATGTCTTCTCATCCTAATGCTGACCTCACCTGTCTCAACTCCTTCCATTTTCCCATATAAATGGTGTTGAATCTAATGACAAACATTGTTTTTCACCTCCACTGCTATCAAACACTACAGCCCTGATAACAGGCTTGGCTCAGTAACCTGACCTACATTCACAACTGAGGCATAAATTAGTTTAGCTGGAGGTGAGAGAATAGTGAAATGTGGTTACCTTGCATCTTGCTGGGTGGAGAGGTGCTGGCCTGGGAATGGTGTGGCGAGCTGTGGGTGAGGAGGGGGTTGATACTTTGCCCTCCATAGGCATCCATAGCCAGTTTCTGTCTGAAGGCTTCCTCTTTGCGCCGATTGGCGAACCAGTTGTAAACACGCACCTCTGTAACTAAATTGGTACCAAGCCCTTGGGCTTTAGATGGTGATACACCTCTCTGGAGACACTCTGCCCTAAATGGGGACAAAAAACATGTTTAGCCAACGCAATTTATGGTCTATTATGTAAGATTACAAAGTGTAAAAGATCCTGGAAATCTTGATATTACATATTGTAATCATTAGAAATGTATAAAATATGATACATGCAGCATTACCGATTGCATTCTTCTACCAGAGCCTCCCGCTCTTCTTTACTTGGGTTCTTCTGCCGTTCATAGGCCTGGTAGAGGATCTGCTGGGACGCAGGCCCCCACTTAAAGCGATTACGTCTGAGTTTCTTGAGGGCCGGTTCAGTGCCAGCATCGTCTCCAGGCTGTCCCATGTTCGGTCCAGACTGACTGAACTCTGGGAAAAGAAGGAGCACCTGATCCTGACTGCCTTTGTCTGTCATACTACTGCCAGACCCATGTGATGCTTGGTTGAATTCTGTAAAAATAAAGAAAGTGGTTTTGGTGTACATGTGCTACTACATAAATATATATAGTTTGATAGTCTGTGCATTTATGAATGCCTGGATACTCAGCTACATGGCCAGTGTAACCTGCTCAAAGTGAATTGTCATGTGATTAAGCCTAGAGGGCCAGAAGGGAGTAAATAAGGTTATAGCACACAAAAAAAAATGTTTAGATCAATAAAGAGAGAGGCTTTTTGTTTACAAATCCAGTATCTTAGTCAGATTTTGTACCAAAGCAAATATAAATTATATATATATATATATATATATATATGTGTGTGTGTGTGTGTACTGTACTGTACTGTATAGTACTGTGCAAAAGTCCTCGGCACCCTATTTTTTTTCATACAAACTTTGTTATAGATTTCTGTTTTATGACTTCTACATTATCAAGTCAGTACAAAAATATTTTAGAATTCTAAACATTTTTTTTCCAGCACAAAATTAAATGTTACAGGGAAAAAAGGTTTGTATTTGAGCAGCATATTCCATAAGAGACCACTTTTCAGATTAAAAAAGAAAACATGATGAAGGCTACTGGGTTTTGATGCAAAATGAAGAAGCACACGTGACAATCAAAGTGTCCAGAGGAACTGGGGCTGGTACTGTAAGATGCTCAGTTAAACCTACAGCTCATTTCTGCATAAAGCTGCACTCAC